>JAGDQP010006110.1:0-74309 GCA_022664845.1 Lepisma saccharinum | reverse complement strand
CTCGCGCCAAGTTCCTTTGTTCCTGTTACATGCTGTCACCAAGGAACTTGGCTCATCCGTCTCCCATTTCACACCTTTTTAGGGCTAAAGAACTTGGCTCCACTTTTTGCACCTCTGGTGTTTTTGTTCGGATTCACGATTACTGGTTCCGCTTACGGATGAAGAAGAGCATTTGATTTGGCAACATTCCAACACATAACAAACTAGTTACAATACCCACTGACCTCAGGGGCGAATTTACACATAGACACAGTAGGCAGCTGCGTAAGGCGACAAATTTTTAAATAACAATTCAGGTAATTTTAAGACAACATTTATAGAACTACCTATAGATTGCATCGAACATAACATCATTTACTTATTCAAGGATTGAAGAATTAGAGGATAGGGCAATCACTTTTGTTTTAAATCTTTCCCATTCTTTTAAATTCTGGTTGTACATAGCAAGATGGCTGCCAGATGTTGGTATGTTCGGACTCTTCAATTTTAGTGTCTATGTTTATTGCCATTGTTATTTTTATTGACAATTTCTTCGCTCTGAAGATACTGCTTGATATGCATTGCATTACACTACACCCTGTGATTTACAAATTGAAAACAGGAAACAAAAATTAACAGAATTTTTCTGGTTTCGTCCTATCATACAGGGATGTAAGTTTATACTGACAGCAGCATAGGATAAAATATGTGTCAAATCCATGTAAACATATATTTTGAAAAGTGAGAAGCAAAAAAATAAAAGTTTTGTAACAGTTATGCCAATACATCTTGAGGTTTCTCCGAAGGAAGAGAAAACGTGGAAAGAGAAGAAACGAGAAAAGTGTAAACAAAAAAGAGAAGAGAAAAAATCAGTCAGAAAATTCCTTCCAGAAGCACTTCCAACGAAGACAAATTTGCGTCGTTTTGCCTGATGTCTGGTTCCAAAACAAATCACTTGGGGGTTCTAGCACAAATTTCTTCTGCTTCACCTCTTCCATGCAGGAATATCCCAGGGGAGAGTTAGACGTCTTTCTTCCAACTCGCTTCTTATTTTCTATCGCTCTCCAGCAAGGACACACAACTACCGTCTTTAGTTCTCGCACAATGTTCGCTTGTCCTTTCTCGTCAGGGACTATTCTTATCCTTCTTCCTCAGCATCCACCCGTTACCCCCAAACCATACCTTACACCTCTGAAATATCCTCAAAACTCCCTGTTCCTTAAACCTCTCCAGAGGCGACGCACCAATCATTCTTGAGATGAAAATACCAGGGCTGGACTAACCATTTCCTTTTATTCGTTTTCGTCTGAAAGATTGGATGGAGAACTTATCACCTATAATTCATGGCTGTGTGGATATGCCATTGGAAAGAGATGCACAAGAAAGAGAAGAGAAAGAATGAAAAGTAGGAAGATGGAGGGTGAGTGAAAAGAGAAAAGGAACAGAAAATCTCTTTTTGTTCTGACAAATAGGTCGGGTTGCCGAGCTGTCTACCGCTCTCAATATTCCTCCGTCATGACTAAATCAACGCTGTTCTACCAGGCTCAGGGGGGAAGAAGTTAACAGTCTCAGTTCGAATCTAAGCACGTATCTTTACAACGTCGGATGCATGTAAAACATCCACCGATTTGGGAGAATGAAAAAAAGAAAGAAAAAAAACAGAAGGAAAAGAAAATAATAAAAAGCAGTCAAACGTGAAGTATGAAAAAAAAAAGAATTCTGTTCTTTCTTAAACTGAAGTAAATAATTTTAAATTGGAAACGAGAACATTGACATTGTAAGAGACATTTTGTGTGTGTTTAAATTTGTAATTGTACGTTCGAATATAAATGAAGATGTCATATCAATAGAGATGAAGTATCACCAAAATATTTTTAACAAGATGAGCAAAAGTACATTTAGTACAATTGTAATGAAATGTACGAGTCATGCTGACTGCATAGCAGAAAAACGTGCATCTATTACATTCTAAACATCCACCTGTCAGCATACTGACATGAGACAATAGTACCACTTTTCTCACTAATTTCATATCACCCAAAATGTCACTTGACACCTTTTGGTATGACCAAACAAAACCATGTATGTAGCTGTTACATCGTTCATTATAGTACACTTGCTGATCCCTTTTATAAGAGTGAGGCAACAAGGGGTTAATGATTAACCACAAGATAAAAAACATTTTCTTACTGGGTTTGTCACAATCTGACTAGTGGCCAGTTTTCAGCCATTTATAGGAATACTCCTCCACAATGATCGTACATGGTCTACGAATCCTTAAAAGAATTACAGTTTTAGGTTTTGATGTTTTTGTAGACACTCATTTCAGAGTTTCTTTATTTGTACACGAAAGAACAATCAGGAAAGTTAGATGGAAAAATTGTTATTCAAATGGACGATAATTTTGATTAAATGGAAGTCTTAAAAAGGATATTGCAACATGAAAGACTCCGTATTTACAAATTTAATGGGAATCTTACTAATAAATTAGTATATGAAATTCCTTTCCATTTTAATAAATACTGTAATAGTGAAATACTTGACAGATTTAATATCAGATTCCAGATTGTACACCAAACCAGTACATATTTCAGAGACATGCTGTTGAAGAAGGAATGCGTCATTTATGTAAGATAATTTTCAAATAATCTTACAGCCATTCCCAAACAGAAGAAAATGATTAGAATGTAAAGTTAAGTGAAACAGATCATCTTCATATATTTAAAAAAAAACCATAGTCATTGACCTAGGGCACTTCCTTGAGGCACTCCGAGTAAAATAGAAATATATTTGGAAGAAAAGTCAGGAAGAACCACACTCTATTCACGGTTTGAGAGATCTTTGAGTACGGAAAGAATATGATCTTGTACATTAAAAACCTGTTGGATAATTTATAGAGAAGTATATTGATATTTATTTGGTCGAAAGCTTTAGAAAAGTCCAAGTAAAAGCACGTTTAAACAACACTGACATATGGTTTAAAAAAAGCTGTTTTGTAGGAAACCATGTTGAACTGCATTTGTGTACGAAGTGACAACTTCATAAAGCCCATTTTTATTTTCTATTCACATGCTATTGACAAAGGCGATAGAAGGTATATACGAAGAAACAGGTATTTAATCACATGGCTTCCGTAACGGAATAATTTGTATTAGTTTGTTTCTGCAGTTGGAGGAAAGCACCTTCAGAAAAGCATTTGTTGATTAACGTTCGTATCATGAAAGTGAATCTGGAGTAGTACGGAGAAAGACCATATTGATGCTATCAGGCAGGGTCTAAGATGTGAAAGAGAACGAAGTTGGAACTTCACTTCATCACAAGTACTAATAATTGAAGTCAGGGAATACTGACTAATTGGCTGAATGTGAGAGAGTTTGTTAAGTAGGAAAATTAGTTAGAAAAGTAATCATCAGCATTAGTACTGTGTTATGCTTCATCTCCATAGTAACACGTAAGTGTCGTCTTCTCGAGTTTTCCTCTTTCAATTAGAAATCCATTATCTTTTAGATAGTAGTGACATAGGTATTTTAAATGTATTTATTTTTACGTTAGTTTTTGTAACTTTTCCTCTAACAGTACCATAGGCTGGGTTCTAACATTAACTTGCCAAATTTTGTTCATGTTTGATTTGCAAGTTGTGAAAGTTTAGTAAACTCTGATTAATTGAGTCATATACGTATATCAGAAGGGTTAAGAACATTTTATTCGGATTGAATTTCCAATGCGTCCTATATGTACAATATGTCGCTCCGCATTCCCAAGGGACAGAGTATATGTCTGATGCGTCCAATTTTTCAATATGTTTGTTATAATTGAAGCTTTCTTTTTCGTCAAAGAAAATGTGTATACCGTATACTACCCAAGTATTATTCAAGTAGACACGTTAATTTACCATTTATTGAATATAGTTGAATCAAAGTTATATTGAAAGCATTCATAATGTAGAATGATACAGTACATCATAGCTCTCAAGATAAGCTACATTTTTCAGTATTTTCTTTTTCTCTGGCTGTGGAGAAAACCATTATTTACCATTCCTTTCGTCGATGTAGCAAAGTGTGGATTCTAGATCAAATCAATTAGTGTGATTATCATTGAAATAAGATGTAAAGAGAGAGGAAATCATTTAATTTTGTTCTTGAATCGTGCATCACAATATTAAAATATGTGACAAAGCTATATGTGAATTCAAATGTATGATAAAATCCAGCTTTACTGTAGATGAGAAACCAGAATATTTTTGAATCAATTCTTTCAATTAGTATAGAATGTAATTGAACCAAGGTATCATTTCGAATCAAATATTACCCACACATCTTTTATTGCATGAAGCTTCTTTAATGTAAGAACTTGTGTATAGTATGGAATTATGTAAGAAGTATTGCTATTAGTGAAGGAAATATGTATTTGCATTTGTTGGAGTTCACCGAAAGTTTACTATCGTGAGCAATATTATAATTATTTATAACATCTTGAAGTCCTTCGTAGCCATCAAGTGATTCAGTTGTTGCATATATTTTTAATTCATGATGATAAAAAAAATTGTTCATGAGATTGACACAGCCCAAATCATTAATGAGAAAAAGGAATAATATAGGTCCGAGGTTCGAACCTTAAGGAACACCGATCAATCAAAACGCAATAAGCGTTTCGATTTATGTTGAGCTAACTGCTTTTATCTGTTATGAACACGAAAAAAAGTTCTATCAAAGGACCAGAAAGTGTCAAATATAAAGTTTGCTAAATATTATAATATCATGGTCATGGTCATGTAGTGTCAGTTGTTCTTGGGAAATCCTTTAAGAAAACATTAAAACAGGCTCTGTTGTCAAGTTTCCGTACTATTAAATCCGTAAGAATGGTTAAATTTGATGTAGTAGACCTTTTAGGCATAAATCCATACTGACAAAGTGAAATAGTTAATTTTACGTTATTAAATATATATTTGGTGATATCTGATGTTTTCGAATGCTTTTTGAAAAACAAGACAATTGTCCTATAAATCGAAAATGTGTTAAATTTTTTGTGTTATTCGATTTAAGTGCGAAACAAATGAATAAATATAAAACAAAGAGGGCACTTTAAAATGTTTAACACCCTTTTCCTATGTATGGTGATATTGGTATATCATCAAAATCTGTCGCATTTTTACAATTCAATATTTTTAACTGCGTCTTCAACTTCTCATATTTCCAATTGAACGATGTTCAGCATATCAAGCTGTCAATTCGAAAAACCATTCTCACTAAATTCAACATTGTAATATTGAACAGGCATCGCTAATGAAATCGATTACAAGACTTGGTCAAAATAGTCGGATATCTTTTTGCTATCAGTTATCATTTGTTTGTCAAATTTCAACAGTTAAGAGTCCAATTTTAGAGTTTTTCATTGTTTCTCTTGGATCATTTGTCTTCGTTTTGTTTTTCACGAAGATTATTTTCGCATCAAAAGGGAAAAGGAAGAGGTCTTACGATATTAGGTGAGTGTATTGAGATCCTTACATGAAGCCAACGATATTTTCATACATCTTATATATTAATCATAACTTCAGATTCAATTACTTATCTTCCATTAAATATAATTCTAATTTCCCTAAATAAATACAACTTCTGTTATTAGACAACTAAACAAAAGATGTTCGTAATCAAAACTTGCATTTCTAAGACCGTGTCATATTGTCAATTCCAAAGAACTTTGATCCAACATTTTAAAGTTGACTTATCACAATTTTTAGCACACTTCTACTGATCCACAACACTTGGTATATATAGTATCAATTTATTTGTTGAGTAGCCTTGCATTGTTTGAAAAATCGAATTGAATTCATTTATACATTTCGACATCTATGTCTCAGATTAGAAGAGGGTAGGTTGAAAGGACTAGGGAAGAAGTTGACCAGGGCTTAAGTTACCATCCCGGCATTTAATGCTACTGTATTCATTCATTAAAAACATAAACACTAAAATAATGTTTCGTCAGGAATGCAGTAGTGCGTCTGTATCGTGATATTCTTCTGCAGAACGAACTGTAATAATTTATATTTTCTCAACAAATATACATAAGTAGCGAATAACAAAGACTGAATGCTGTTATAAAATGCTTTGTGTGTTCCAGATATAATGCTATTCCCGATATATTCCATATCTACAAGATCTCAATGCTTTACAGAAGAACATACTATTAGAATATTCGTTTCCTTTTTCTTTTTATTGGAAACTATCAGACAATTTGGGGCTAAATGAACATGTTTGCCCTACATTGGAATATAGGAATGTTTTTAAAATATGTGATGTGAGTTGGCGAACAAGTATATACAATATTAAATACTGCCCTTCTTTTCAACGCTGAACAAAATCATGTTTATTTGCTCTTCACGTATTTTAGGATTAAAATTCATGAAATGCAAAATAACTAGAGGCAAACCTGGAAGCAATATTACTAATTAGTAACAATTATATAAACATAAATTAATTTCAAATGCATTCTGCAGGCTACGGCCTATTGAAATCAATCGAAAACGTTATACCTTTCATATTTTTTTTTGGTATTATTGTAATTTTATTCTTTATTTCTAAATATATGTAACCCTTACAAATGTGCTTGTAGCATGTTCATTTGACAGAGTTACCAACTTTGTGTAAAAGAGCTTTACATAATGTAGTCCAATTTTTTGTTTGTATTGAAACATCGCATTTATTTCATGTTGAATTCCCACTCCAATCTGTAAATGTTCCAAATGATCAGATGAAATTTTCCCCTACTAAACAAAAGTAGAAGGAAAAAGTTATAATTAACACTGAAATGTATTTTTTAAAAAAAATGATTAGTCAATTCAACCTATGCATATGTATAGCTATCCAAATATTATGTCACTGTTTTCAATGTAATCTCTTTTTACAGATTTGGTAGGGAAAGAAAGAAATACAGATAACAAACCGGACGAATAACTCATTTTCACTCTGTAATTGGAACATATACTATGTGAGATTAATTCAGTATAGAAAATCAAAACAGTACATAGCACCAACTCCCCATAAATAAAGAGTAGTTGTCTGCTCCCCTTTTTTTTTAAACGTTTTTTTTTTTTAATTTAATTTTATAATATACAAATGACTTGTGTAGAGATAGGTTTTCATTTGCAATAATTTGTCAATTTTGGTTCAATATAATGTACTGAGTAGTTGAAAGTATCATCATTTTTTGAAATTTCCACCACAAATTCTGTTGTCACGTTTCTAGTTTCACCAGTGTCCCCATCTTTACAATATCCAGGGAAAGGGTAGGAGATAGTCAGAACGTAAAATGAGGTATTTTACAACTGTTCATATCTCAGGCTTGAGAGATATGTAAAAGAACAGAAACACGGAAGATTTTTGTGCAGATGAGGAAATTCCTGCTACAAATCGAACACATACAAGTCCTTTCGGAATTGGCACTTTATACTCCGTTATGCAGCCTTGCTTTGTCGGATGAATCGTCGATGGTTATCCGAAATCCTTTTCAACGGAGCATTGAAGTGAACGGAACAACGGAGAACCAGATGGTCACTTGGCCCTGCGTTCGGTTGCGCGCTGCTGCCATGTTTTCTCTTTTTTTTTTAAAAAAAAAAGGACCTGGATAATGAGTACAACGTCAATGTGTTCGTAGTGTTAATTTCTAGTTAACTTGAGAGTAAGGTTACCAACCGGAAATTGTCAAAACCGAAAAAAGCCGGACTTAAAAAAAAATGCCGGACACAATGAATTAGCAGCAATGAACATTTTTTCTTGGCAGAATAACGTTCGTTATGTACCTTTTTATCTAGTGGTAAACATTCTGGAGAGGTTAAGGGGGAAAAATCCTAGCTGATGTGCTAGTTCTGACCAATTTCTCGTACTTTTCGCAATTTCGCGAACGGAGACAAACATAGCCAAGTGCGATATATCGACACTACTACCAACCACACATCCTAGTAGTTAATAAACAGCGACAAATTACCGCTCGTGACCATAAAGTTTACCTTAAATAACACAAACAATGCAAAATTTAGGTGTACTAATCTCTTGCTCATTTTATGTGATCTGAGAGTTGGGGACTTTTAATGCAGAAACACAAATATGAAACGTACAAGTATTCTTGTACAGCATAAACAATTAAAAGGACATATCCCTGAAGATTGAGAAAGTACATCGAAAAAAATAAAATGGGTGGGAAAGCAAAAATGTTGTACCTAGGCATATTTGTCCTATCGGGATTATCAATCATTTCATTCCTCCCAATAAAAATAGCCTAATTCACACACTAACGCCCGATTGCAAAGACGTAGATCTAGGCTAGACTATGGTTTAGGCTAATTTGGTGCATTCAAAAATTGTGTTTAAGCCTATACCTAACTTAGACTAACACCTAACTCCGTCTTCGCAGTCGACCCTTGGTGTTTAATTATGGCGTAATGTTTCAGCCTTTTGTTGTAAAACACAATCTAATCATGTGGAACAAACTTACCGTCAGGTGTTTAATTAATTAATTATTTTCTTTTCTAATAGAACAATTGCAGAACATACAGACCAAAGGTCAGACCAAAGGTTTGACTTCTCCAAAAGTCATTTTAATTTAGTTAATGTATCTAAATTAATTAATTACTGTGGGCGCTTGGATTGAATTGTTATGTATAGTAAAGAACTAACTAAATTTATATGCATATTGTGTTTTGTCACTTATTTGAAGCATTACAAAAGCGAAATGGAAAGTAACTAATACCATGGAAGCCACGTATTTGCTGATTGGTTAACAGTGGCCCGAAAATACAGTCGAGAATTAAGTTGAAAATTCCAAATTCATTCTGTCTCAGACAGGAAGAAAAAAGAAATTCACCTATTTTTTTATTAAAGTATTCTTAGATGTAAAGAGTAAATGTACACATAAGATTTCCTGACCTGTGACAGTTTCGGGAACAGGTTAGTTAACCAATAGCATTACAGATAAAAAAAATGAAAATAATAATTAAATCATGCACTCTGGGATTCTATATACAGGGTGTGCCGAAAATAATGAACAAAATTTAGAAACTGTTGAACTCTTTAGATCTTATACAGTGTTTTACCAATTACGATGAGTTCTTTGTAGTTCAGCCAGTGAATTACAATCCCCTGTGGGTGCCACATTATGACAGATCTAAACGACGCCATAATAATATTCGTTTTTTTGTAGTGTTGGTTTCCTGTGTTTCCCATCTTCCACCATCTACTCTGAACCTCCAGCAGGGTGAAATAGGAAACCAAGTGGACATGTTATAGTTTAAACGAAGAACAGATGGACATTCCGACATTACTGTGTGGGAACCCAGCGTCTTGGAGTCAGTTACCGATGGACAGTAGCGAGTGGCATTTTAGCATTGGATAAAGACGGACGTGAATGTTCGAACCTCGCGTTTTTTTTTTTAGTTGCGTCGTCCCGGAGTATTTCGGTTCGAGCCCCGATAGTTGTTAAACGGACGCCCTGCTAAAAGCACTTTATTAGTTTCTTTTTCTTATTTTATTGTGATATCCCTTGATTATGTAAACTTATTATCAATAGTTAGTGTAGTGTGTTTAGAAGCTTTTTTCGGTGTGTGCGTATATTTTTTTAGTGTAGTGAAACTGTAACCTGAGCAGATCTTGTAAGTATGTATGTATATATATATATAGTTTATTCTTGTATATAAAATTATGTATATAGTAGGTTGTTTTTCTAATTTGCTGCAACTCCCCGAAGAAGTAGTTGTCACCGAGACGACACCTTACTTGATGGAATTGTTTTTTTAAATTTTTTATCCATATGTCACCGCGGAGGTAGCCGGAGCCATAATATCTCTCTCGTGATAACATCAAACATATCATACCAACTCAAAAATGGCATCATTATGAAGTTTTCAATACATTTCATCTCCAAAATCAGGAACAAACAGAGTTTTGAGATTTTCGAGAAACGCTAAACTCACACCACTTGAATCAAAAACTATCCGAATGGAGCCTCCGTCATCTTACTTATATGATATATTTAAATTTGGTTTCAGGTTCTCCGTTTTCTCACGATAAAGTGCTCAGAAATTCAGTCGAACATTCCAGTTTACCAAAATTGTGTATTTCACTCTTTTTGCATAACTACGACTATGATGGGGAATCCAACTACACCCACTTCCAGTGGCGAAGTAGACGGGATTTTCCATTACACTGCTGCCGAGTTTAACCAATGATATAGCTCGTTATTCAGTAAAAGTTCAATCACCAAAGGGTGAACAATTTCAGACGCTCTGCAAGGCACAGCTGCGGTTCCATTTAAAAGCTCTTTCGACAAATCAGAATTCAAATTTGTCCAAACAGAACAGACCCGAAACGATTACAGATCCATCGTCGTGCCGAACTGATCAATTTTTTGTTGACATGAAGGATCCATGGATTCATATGATCTTCGCCATATGCTTAGATTGTCGTCCACTGAATCAACTCAAAACGGTTCTTATTTTACTACGCAACACATCGTAGCTTGGCCACAGCCCAATGATGAAGATGCAGTGCCCAGTTACTACGCCCGACACGATGCTCTGGTGTGAACAATTGGATTCGTGTAACTCACTGGCTTCGAAAGCCCATGGTTCTTTACGTGTGCCGTACCTTTCAACTGAAGGTGCTTTGATGCTTCTTGGTTCATGCTTGACGTCACGTGAGTCATTATAGTATATCAGCTAGGCGACGCAAACGTCGACAGCTAAGTTCATCAATCAGTTGAGACTGACCACTGGATTAACCACTAAAAATAAAAATACTGAATATGGTGCACTGATACCAAATTCCGATATTGTCGAGCGAGCAACATCAAAGACTCTTACCACCAATATCGAGGATTCCATGCACCTAGCAGTCACAAACATTCCTCTTTTGAAATTCCGTAAATCACGCTGTGCATTCATTCTTACCGTCAAATGCTGGTTACTTAATTTTTAACATACTGATCTACTTACTCACTTACACAATGCACATGCATACGCATGCTATGAAAGATGGGTACTGTGTGTGTGTGGATTTAGATCTATGTTCAGCCTACGGCTACAGTATGTCTATTATATTAAAGAAGAGCATATTTTATGAGGAAACTTTATTTCTTCTTCCTTGTTTTATTCTTTATTCTTTAGTGCGTAGACTACGTAACTTTCTTCCTCTCTTGAAGCTGAACCTTTCATGGACAAAGTGAAATTCATAATTTTTAATAACGAAGCAGAGAGCAAGAGGAAACGCTTGAAAGATATTCAATTTTAATTTAGTAATTTTGCATTGCAAAAATATCGACGTCATTTGCTAATATTACGGAAAACTCTTATTGATGCCAAACGGGTAAAAAAAAATAAAGAGCACACAACGGAAGAGAGGAAGGGACTCCGTTGCATAATTAACAAAGCCCACTCAATCCCGAGTGAATTATTCAATAGGTCCATGTCGTTTAGACTGGATATACTTTCTCTTTCCCTATTGCTGAAGAGAGAAAGGCAGGGAGAGAGAGAGAGAGAGAGAGAGAGAGAAACAGAGAGTGTGAGATGAAAAGGCTACTTTAATTCGCTTCTACATAAGGTCAAAGTTATCCAGTCTTCGTAAATCTTGTCCCTATATCTAGTTCATAACCAGAAACAAATATGTTTCTGGTACTTTTAAATTTTGTTCTTTCAGGTCTACTAATGCTTTCAAATTTAAAGCTAGTCAATACTGTTAATTAGCAGTTATCAGTAATAATTTGCAGTTATGAGTAAAGTTAGTAGTTATCAGGCATAAATAGTAGTTATGAGAATTAATTAGTAGTTATCGGTAATAATTAGCAGTTATCAGTAATAATTATGAGTTATCAGTAATAATTAGTAGTTGTTATCAAAAATAATTAGCAGTTATCAGTAATAATTAGCAGCTATCAGCAATAATTAGCAGTTATCAGTAATAACTAAGTTTAGTCTTCGACATATAAAATTTATCGTTTGTTTGTCTTTGTTTTTCATATTAATCGCTCATAACCGAATGCAAAGTTCTCAATTATACTTTAGTTCTATACCACCACAAACACTTCACTACTAAAAAATTATTTTCAGGGTGGATTGTAATAGATAAAATTTATTTGGTAGACGAATACCGGGGACCAAAGAACACATAGATCTCACACAAATTTCTCGAGATACAGGAGGTCCAACTTCCAACCCAAAATGAATATGGTTACCAATGAGTGAAGGTGATAATACTTATTACCATACCAGAAGGTCTGTTATTAGAAGTTGGTTTGTATCAATGCAGCGGGTATAAGTAACTAAGGAACTTTTTCACTTATCAGTAGTATTTCCAACTTGGTACACTTTGCATAAAAATACGACTGTAAACGCCGTGCAGCTAGGCCACCCAATTAACATCTTGTGATACTATAATCGTGTCTGGTCCTTCTTTCTCCTTCTCTCCGTCTCTCTCACGTAACGAAAATCAGCAACAACACGAGCATAGGATTTTTCCAAATATACATGAATTAGTACAAGTGAAATGAAACAATAAAAGCAAGGTGAAACAGAATACATTAGATGATTAACTAAGTAACTAACTCTGCGGCTTATAGAACTCGCAAGTTCATCGCCGCAGTAACAAACGTTCGACATTGGATTCTATCCTGGGCAATATCAAGCCAGTCATCGTCACGAACACCTACCTCTCGATGATCTATTCTAATATTGTCCTCCCAACGATGTCTCGGTCTTCCCAATGGTCTCCTTCCCGTTTCGGCCTGTATATCTTTATCAAAACCTTATTTTCAACTACACGTAATCTATATTCATCTGCTATGGTCATACTTCAACTTTTGCAACCGTAAAGTATTACCGGCAGAATAACTGTTCTGTATATTTTTAATTTCAATTTCCTTGGTATTAATCGCGATGTTAGAAGTTTTGACTGAATAGAAAGATACGTTGTACGATACTAAGGGACTTTTTATTTCTTCAGTGACCTCATTTTTGCTTATTACATATGCTCACAAGTATTAAAATATGTTTACTTTCTCTATGACCTCATCCCTAATTCTTATGTTTTTATTTCCTTCATTTCCTATGTTTCGGCTTGTTATCATGTATTTTGTTTTATCTATGTTTACTTGTAGACCTATCTCATCGCACGCTTCTACTAAAACATCGGTGTTGCTTTGTAGTGCATCTATATCATCCCCTATTAAATCTACATCATCCGCGTATACGAACAGTTGATTCAAACCATTCAATGATAGTCCCTTTTTGTCCTCTTTAATTTCTTAAATCGCATATTCTAACGCAAAGTTAAACAATAGTGGTGACAAGGCATCGCCTTGTTTCAATCCGTTGCGAATCTTGAAACTATCTGACATATTATTACTTATCCGTACTCTGCTTATGGGCTCGTTGAGACACATTTTCACTAGTTGAACCATTTCTTTCGGAATTCCAAATCGTATCAGGATACTGTATAACTTTTCCCTTTTGATAGAATCATATGCTTTCTTAAAATCAATGAATAGCTGATGAACCGTCCCATTGTATTCCCATTTCTTCTCGAAAATTTGTCTCAAGGCGAAAAGCTGGTTCAATGTGGATCTGTTTCTTCTAAATTCACATTGGTGATCTCCAATTATTTCATCTACGTATACACTTAGGCGTGTTAACAGAATATTACAGGTTGTATCTTGTAACAGGTTGGAAGTAACGAATTCCGCGGTAATTATTACCGTCCGATTTATCACCTTCTTTTTTTAAATCGGAAGTATTATTGAGGTTTTCCATTCCTTTGGGAGCTCTTCTTTCCTCCATATAGCACTTATCAATTTATGTAGATCCTTGATTAGTACCGTTGCTCCCGCTGGAATATTGTCTATTCCTGGTGATTTGAAATTCTTCAGTTTCTTTACCGACATTTCGATCTCGATCTCGCTAGGTTCGGGAATCCACGGTTCTGCGGTATGGATTTCAAATTCCTCTGTTCCCCGTTGTGTACATTAAGAAGTTTGTCGAAGTAACTTTTGCACACATCGACAGTTTTAGTCGGATCCGCCTTAAGATCTCCACGTTCATTTCTAATCATTCCTAACGTCGGCTGGTAACCTTTTCTTAACGAGTTTACCCCTTTGTATAGATCTCGTATGTTATTTGTCCTCCCGTTTTCCTGTATCTCCTGAATCTTCTGCGTCAGATATTCTCGCTTTTTGTTTCTGAACCCTCGTGTGGCGTTTCGTTTCGCGTTACTGCAGTGGTTGGTATTTGCTTAGCTTTTATTACTTAGTCATCGCTGCCTTGCTTGTTTTCGTTCCTCATGGCTGCATGTTAGACAGAAACAGAGAAATGAGAGAGAGAGAGAGAGAGAGAGAGAGAGGACGAGGGAGAAGAAGAAGAAGATAAAATAAGGAATGTAAATGTAGTGGAAGAACCTAACATTATAAAGTACAATTCATTGAAATAACAGCAAGCTCGAAGTGACTTTTGGATTTTATATTTTGTTAGGGTAATTCAAATATGTAGGTTTAAAATTTCATTAAGAGTTTTTCTAAATTCTGCTAAATTGCTGACATATTACAAGACTAAACTATATCAAAATGAAGAGTTACAAATGTTCAAAATAAAAATTAGGTCGTTCCTTATGGGCGGGCAAAAGAAACCTTACATGTTCCACCTTTTAAACGTTAATTAACCACATTTAATAATATATTGATAAATTATAGGATGTAAACGCGTTTTGCACCTAAATTGTATAAAAAATATTTCTCCTCTTGAAATATCCGAAAGGGGTGTTTCTACTCATTTCTGAAAATTTATCTGGTCCTAACATGCCACTCTGGATTACACCTATTGCGAATGTAAATTTCTAATAATTACAACACTAATAAACAAACGTTTATACAATTCGCACATATAAAATGAACACGCCAGAGTTGAAACGGTTCACCTGGTCAGTCGGGTGACTCGGGTCAGATTTTGAACCGCGTCATCGCGTCGAGGATTTGGACCCGGTCTGACCAGGTAACCCTATTTAGACCCGGTAACCCGGAGGACAAAGGAGATAATTTAATTATTTCCTTGCGTTTGAAGAGTGTTTCTTTCAGGGGTGACTGGGACCGGAACAGTTACGCCAAGAGCACGAAAAATACGACGTCAAAGTTCTTAGTTAATTATAATAATTTTAGACCGGATCAATCGGGCTGTTCAGGTCGAGTTTTGGACCGGGTTACTGGGTCGTCGGGTCATTTACGTTCAAGTTGGTCCTGGTCATCGGGTCATCAAAAGTGACCTGGTTTCAGCTCTGGAACACGCACACGCACAAAGAGAGAGAGAGAGTGTGTGTGTATGTAAGAGGAAAAGATAAAAGTTAATATAGAGAGAGAGGAAGGAGAGAAAAGAGAAGACATGAAAAACGCCAAGAAAGAAAGGGAGAGAGAAAGGACAATTAAAACATGAAAACTACCTTATAATTATGCTAAACAGCACACACACTGTTTACTCTCTGATTCTCCCCATTAATGCCTCGTTAGTTCTCCAATCGGAGATGAATCCCTTTTGCAGTCTTCATTGTATGCCAAAAAAGCACAAGCAAGTAGGGAATCGTACCCAGTTCTTCATATTGAAAGCCTGAAACAATAGCGACCACTCTATAGGTTACGCTGTCCAAATGCTGTTTAACAAATGGTATAGTGTTTCTTTCTAAGAACAATAACATGAAAAGTGAATACTTCAAGTCCATGACGTGTTTGTTCTTAATTGTCCTGTTAACACCCAATAGACTTAATTTGCCTTCTCCAATCAACGTTGGTAAATTGTATTCTCCTCTAGCGTGATACAGGTGCTTGCAAGTTGAGGAATATTTCACACTGTAGGCGACTCGATAGTTTTGTTTCCATTTTCTTTATGAGTCGATGTTTAGAAAGAAAAGTTATTATTCTATTGTTGACGATCGCTGTGTGTAAAAACTTTGGCTTAAACAGGGTTTGAACCTATGTTGGCTAGCTTTAGTACTGAGAAGTTAATCACGTTACCGCTGTATCAACCGTTGCACAAGTATCAAATAAATATTATTAGGTTAGGTTTAGAGCTGATCTTTGGAAATAACTGTTTTTCTTTCGGTCTGTAAGTGGTTTATACAAAAGTGCACGTGGAAATTAATTTATTCAACGACTTTAAGACAAATTAATGTCCCCTAATATCCGTAATAGCGAAAAATATCCAGGAAACCCGAAAGGAACTATAATATCTTATGCAGTAATTTTGCCGTGCAAGTTCAAGAGCGCACTTATAAGCATAAGTATCATTATTATTATTATTATTATGCAATAAATATACCAATGTTAATAAAATAGCAAGCGAGATGATGTACAAGGATAACGAGTATGTTAATGCATGTGACATAGCAGAAACGATCAAAGATTTTTTTGCAATATTTTAACATATGGTCAAATACTATCATAGAAGGTAACATTGATGAGAAGGACACAAATGTCATTGAAATTCCACGTATTGATGATTCAGATGTCATCAGTGCTATTAATAAACCGAAGCCACTCTCTACGCCGGGTCCGGAATCAATTCCCGTTTATAAAAGCTTATGCAAACGAATTGGCTCCGATTCCAGAAAGGATCTTTAACTTATATTTAAATAATAAAGTATAGTTTCTCAAGTTGTAAACATCTTTTCATTGTACCAGTTCAAAAAAGTAATAATCAATCAGGCCCAAGTAATTACAGACATATTACCCTACTCAACGCATTTGCTAAAATATTTGAGTTAATTATATTTAAACATCTGAATTTTAATCTGATAAATGGTCTACATCCTTCCATGTCTTTTTGAAAGGAAAATCAATTGTAACAATCTATGGCAAATTACAGATTATCCCAAGTTTCAAATGAGTTCAAAGGCACTCGTGTAAGTCCAAATTATCTAATATTGGTCTCTCTCCTTTCTACATTAAGTGGTTTGATAGTTATTTGTCATCCAGAAGCTATCAAACCAAAATTGATTTTATCTACTCAACTGTTTGAACTGTGCAGAATGGTATACCACAAGACTCACCACTCGGCCCGCTTTTATTCTCCATATTTATAAATGATCTTGCAGCTAGTATTGGGTACTCTAATGTAATACTGTATATGCAAGAAGATTTAAAAAATTCTCTGAAAGGGATGGGTTATATCTTTCACTTAATTTAGAGGCTAGAGAAATGAACATTGATTTTTAAAAAAACAAATACATATCAAATTGAATTTTGCCAGCTTTCCTGCAAATCGTCACCTTAGAAAAAGCAAATTGTGTTCCCAAAGATTTGAACTCGCCAAGCCAGGCTTGAGAGTCGAGTACCCTAACGAACATAACACAGAAGCTTGTTTATAGCAAGATAGTACTCACTGAAACGATCGATGTTTTATGGAACTCCTGTCTCGTAACAAAACAAGATTTTTCTTTAATTCCAATCGTGATCTATTGCGTTCTGCGTAAATTACAATAACAAACGATTAAGTGTTCAATCATTTCGTTGGAAGACTATTGCCTAGAAACAACAGTTTGTTTCGGTTAAAAGACAAGGTGAATAAATTTTAGTGTTTAGCATTTTGCCCCATAGCAACAAGGGGCATGATGCAAGCCTTTGAGAAACATAAATTTATATTTAACAAATAGTTCAGTGATTGTATTGGAGGGGGTTAGAAGTGTCAAATTGTCTTCGTGATAAGAAAATGACTTACATCTAAAAGAAATATTTTAAGCAGAAACCTTTACAGAAGACAAATTGACTCTTGGTGAGTCCGCTAAACAGGGGTTTTGCTTTAAATGGAAACATCATGAAGCTGTCCGTGTTCCATAGTCTTAATGTAGTCTGAAGCATAGAGGTAGTATAATAAAATAAAATGGCTTCAATCCATAAAACTCGGTGTTGGAAAGGTGATGCCAGTGGACGTGGCTTCCAGCCATATTCAGACGCACAAAACTTTACCATATGCTCACTTAAACACATTGAAAATTACTTCAAATATTTATGCGGAAAACACTGTTAATAGCAACTTAATAATTACAAATTGACTTGACATGACAAATGTGTACGTTAATAAAGATATTATTCACGTAAATATGAATTTTCAACAAAACATACCGAGATGATATCGCTTTTCCGAGCAAAGTTGGGGACATCCGTATTCCTGGCTGCTATGTGTCATTAACAAGAAAAAAAAACTTCCCATTTTTATGTGGTGTTATGGATTGCCAAATCCGGATAAAATACTATCCGGACTTACGTACCACATAGATGCTTACCTGCCATTGTAAATGTTTATATCCGAACACCATATTTATTGAGTTGTAGTAACTTGTCTCCAGAGAGGAACTGCTCCACATTATTTTTCCCCCTTAAATCTGAGTAAGGAAATAGGTTTGTTTATTTTCTCATCGTAAAATACATTTCTTCTGATGCGAAAAGGGGGATTTTGGTCCTTGTACTTATATAAATGCAAGAATGATTCAGAGGTCAAAATCAACTGAACTTCCCTCAGTTTTCATAGGTCCTAACTTGGTCCTTATTCATTTCTGTACAAAAATTCCAACACACCTGTAAGTTCTACGATGGTTTCTGCACTTGCTAAGCAAATTTCATGAAAATCGGTGATCCGGACCTTTTTGACAACGGCTCCCAGATAATGTGTCATCCAGATATTTTGGATATCCCTAGAATTTACCAAGAAGGACTGGATTCGAAACCCAACAAGGGGTATTTTCCCGGACTCCATAGCCTAGTAGTTCTGAGGTAGTCATGAATACGATACCTGGATTTACCGAGAGGAATTACGGTGTCTCCTTATGATCCCTGATTCTAATCCCAAGAGGAACATGGATGTTCCGTCTAAGATGGCCTCGAGGCCTATTTAATGCACTAAATAAAAGTATTTAAATAGTATTAAGGACTGTGAAGTCGCTAGAATTCCTATAGTAATTGGCCATCTCGACTGAAGATTTTTAATGATTAACCTTAGTCCAAGAAGGCGAATATTTGGATGGTGCCATCATTCTCCAGAGCTCACCGTGGTCCGTCATCTCCCAAGTAATCGAGATAGATGTTGAAGCTTCTTGTTCAGTTTTTTCTTAATATTTAAACGATATAAGAGAGTTTAGTACCGCCACTGTACCAATCTACTATATAGGTTGATACAGAATTTCAATTTCACAAAACAAATGTCGGAATGGTACTTTTAAGACAGCCTAGACCGCCACCTTTACAAAATTACCGTGCATCCGTAGTTCAGCTGATAGAACATTATTTTCTCATATGGGAGATCGTTGGCTCGAATTCCTGTCAGTCAATTTTCTTCATATCAAGCACATACTGAGATGGCACCTTAAAAGTTGATCGTGGCCACTACTTTCACAACTCCTTCCTCTCGTTGTTAAATATCTCGTGTTAAATTGCATCCGTTTGAGATCTATAGATTATTCAATCTTTTCCCCAGCAAGGATACTAGTTGAGAGACGTCGTCCTTCAGACTTGAAACGAGCTGAGGATGCATTTGTCAACACAGGCCAGAAATAACTTCAGTTCAAAAATGGAACTTTAATATTTTGACTAAAGTTAGCGAAGCAAATGTTGGAAAGTGAGGTTGACGAGACAAGTTAATTTTCTACTGAAACCATTGCATTCAATAACGTTTTATGTATCTATAAATTTTTGTCGATTGACCAGTCCGATAGTTCCAGCCGACGCTCCTTTATGGCGACGATACTATGGAACAAGAATGTTTTAACTAACAATACAGGTTTTCCTTACCCTGATTTCAGATTTGTTTAGCAGCTTTAGAAAATTTGGGATGAGGAAAGTCCAACATAGCAAGTTACAGCTACCTAGACCATTAGAAACGGGATGTAGGTATGCAACATCACGAATATAGTACTTTCCTAAGTACAAGAGCCAAACTGTTGCTAAATGTCACTCTTTACATCAGTAAGTTTAATTTAGCTACTATTTCTAAAGCAAACTAACCTAACTTTACCTATCTGAAGTCAGCAATATGTATAGTGGTCCAGTTATCTACAGCCTTCTTCTCCTACAGGAACAGGAAAACCTCCTACCATAGTTAAAATGTAATGTACGGGGTAACCAGTATAGTGCAAAGAGAGAAAAATGCTATAAAGATTGATCTCGAAATCAAAGATTTGAGGGACTCCGAAATAAACCATAGCTCTCGAGTAACTACGGTAATACTGCTTCCATGTATTTCTGTACGTACAACGAATAATCTATATACAGTTTACGCATTATTGCAGTATACGCATATGATGTTTTAAAATAAAAACAAGCAATAATTTCCCCAGTAACTTTAGAATAACCATCATGTAATTGCAGGCCAGGTGACTTTTGGGCACGTCTTATTTTTACACTTTTTCGTATGTATGGACGTGAGACAACTTACATGTCAATCTTAAATATAATAAAAAAAAATATAATGTACTACATATCTGTGCAACGTAGCTCCTTCCGGCTTCTTTTCACTTCTATTTACGTAACCAAATACCGCACAACAAACCATTTCTTATACGATGTAAATGTGTTTCTTGTGCATCTCAATATGGCGTTCCTCGCAAAACGGAAGCTTCACGTTTGTGTCGTCATGCCCGCCACCTGGTCTGAAGTTAGTAATATTTCTATGATACTTATAGCTGGCAGGTTGGTACAGTGGTAACGTAGTCGACTTGTCAGTACCAAAGCTAGTCAACATGGGTTCAAACATTCTTCTAACATTGTTTTTTTTTTTTAAACAAACCAATCGTAAAGAATCAAGTAGTGATTTATCTTACTAACCGTTGACTTCTAAAGAATGTGGAAGTAAAGGTATAAGTGACCATATGCAAAAAGACGATTTACAAATGTTAGTGGGAAAAGGTAAAATAAAGTCTATGGCGTTAAAAGGACAGGTGAAGAGGTAACATGGCAAAAGCTAACAAGTCCACTTCTAAATCACATATTTCACAAATCGCCCATGACATAGTAGAGTGACACAACTCTAAAAATGCATCTTTTCAGGAGAGCAGAAAAATGAAATCAGTTGATATCATGTTTAATGTAGTACAGAGACAACAAAACTGCTCTCTAGCGGTCACCGTTCAAGCTACGAGCATGAACATTTGTGAAGTGATTGAGTTAAACCTTGTGAATCTAACCATGTCAAAAACCAGCCAAATTTTAAGATGCAAATTATCATAATCACTATTTCCTTAGTGTTGTAATTATTAGAACGTTATATTCGCAATAGGTGGAATCCAGAATGGTATGTTCGTACCAGATAAATTTTCAGAAGCTAGTAGAAAATGGCGCTTTTGTGTTATTTCAAGAGATAAATATTTTTAAAAATTAGTTTTTGCACAAAGCTCGTTTGCATTCTACAATTTATCGACATACTACTAAATGTGCTTTATTCACATTTGTTTCAAATGTGGAACATGTAAGTTTTGCTCTGCCCGCCCTTAAGGAACATGCAAATTTTGATTTTGAACATTCGTAACTTTTCATTTTGATACAGTTTGGACTTGTAACTTGTTTCTTTCTGTTAGTAATTTAGCAGAAAAATTACAATTCATTCGTTTTCTTTTATGTTCGATTTGCATTAGTAGGCTGGAATGGAAGGTATGGGCTACGGGAGCTACTGGATTTGTTACAATATATTCCGAATTAGTACGTTCAATGAACCGCTCCGAATTTGCAACCGAATCACGCGCACACAGAGCATGTGTGTTAACCTTTTGACATTATCCTAGATATGTATCAGAACTCTCCAGTTCCACTGGAAATCATGAGTATTCAATGCGACTACTAACTTTGGTCGCCATTTTGAATATGACTTAATTTATTATTTAAACCGCAAGTCTACACATTTTTGTTGCTCTGAAAATACATCAGATCTAAAAATCACTTTCGATCTTGCTTTGGATTTCTGGGAATGTACTTTATAATTTTAAGGTTCTTTTGATTTTTTACTACGTTTACATTCCATACTTTATCTGTTCTCTCTCTCTCTCTTCTTCTTCTTCTTCTTCTTTCTCCCCTTTTCTCTTTCTCATTTCTCTGTCTCTGTCTAGTAGACATCCATTAGTTCAAATTTTTCATTGTGTGTCTTTAGATTATTCCCTGTATCATCTCATGTATACTGTTTCATCTCGCTTTTATTCATTTATTCCATCTGTACTAACTCATGTATATCTGGAAAAATTCTGTGCTCATGTTTTTTTTTTCTGATTTCGTTACGTGGGAGAAACAGAGCAGAATAGAGAGAGGAATCATAGGATCACAAGGTGTTAATTGGGTGGCCTAGCTGCACGATGTTTACAGTCGCAATTTTTCTGTAGGAAGTGTAAAGAAATATTTTCTTAAACAGCACTACGTTAGTTTATTAGATATTTTCTAGCAATGATAATTATCATGGGTGAACTACATAATGTTGCTAACTAAGGGTATTATATAGAATTAAACATTACATAATGTTTATCTGTCTATCTATTCGTTATTTTAAATATTATTTTAATTTACATTTGTTAGTTTGGTTGGCAGCTATATTTTAAATCCTTCTACGATTGAGGAATGGTGTTCCGGTGCCACCAAAGCTTCCAATGAGTGACGAGGAAAGTAACGGCAAGTACCAATGCGTTTATCATTACCGAGTCACCGTAGCTCTGTGATAGAGCGTTGGCGTAGCATTCGGGAGGTCGTGGGTTCGATCCCATCAGCCGACCATCCAAATTGAGGGTTTTCCAGGATTTTTCCTCAGTTACACCAGGAAAATGCCTGGATGACACCTTCAACATCAACCTTGGTTGACACCTACCCAATTTCGTTCCCCTTCCTTTTCCGGCCTGAGCCTTAGATGCCTAAAGCCGTAAATACAATTCAATTCAATTCAATTTATCAGTGAAGTTTAGAGACTCATTCATGATGTCCAGAATTGGTCTTCAAGACGCGGCTTTCGTTACTTGATCGCGGTAGTTGGGAAAGATAATTGTAAAGTTGAGTATAATGAATATATCATTTTCGTGGACGATAACGGAATATGCTTCCACACTACGGACACAAATGCGCCAAAAATTATTACACAACTTTTTATACAAATATAGCTTGTTAGTCCCAGAAGAACAAGGTGGTTCAAAATTTTGGATTGACTAAGGGTTCTGTAGCTTAATAAACCTTGCTTGACTTCAAGTGAAGGAAATTATTCTGAATTTCACATGAATGAAACAGTTGCGTAACTACATTGTATGGACCCCTGCAAGAGAATACCCAACGCGAGAGGTCGATTCGGCCCATCGAGAGGCTAGCGTGAAGGCCCCATTGGAAGGCTCGGGTTTTGCGTCATAGTTGTATGTATGAAAGTCGTTATAGAAACATAGGAGTTTCAACTGACAACATAATCATGTTTGTGAAATCAACAATACTGAAGATAAGGGCGCGAATAGGGAGTTGAAGCAAAAACTGTTGCCTAAGAATTACCAGGTAACTCAAACATTAACATGAGGTGTGTTCACGATAAATTAAAGGCCTCGGGGAAAAAAAGAAGCAGCTCCATATCAATCCAAATTTCACCTTTAAGAGGAAATAGTTGTATAAAAGAAGGTTCTATCGCTAAACTAACGCCACTTTAAATTCTTAACGGTTGGTGAAACCCACCATATATGTTTAAGAGTATAGGTTGAGCCGTTATTCATTGAACTTTGTAAAAAGGGTATCGTTTAGTGGATGATATCATCATCATCATATTTAGCCTGCTGGATGAAGGCCTCCCCCTTTTCATTTCACATATCTCGGTCTGCTGCTATCCCCATCCATGTAGCTCCTGTCAAACTGCAGATTTCATCTACCCATCTAGCATTAAACGTAGTCTCGGTCGTTTCTTTTCTCTGGGAATCCAATGTAGCACATTCGTCGTCCATCTTCCATCTGTTCGTCTAGCTATGTGACCGGCCCATCTCCACTTCATCTTCTTCTCAGTCTTGATTGCATCCTCTACCTTTGTTTGTGCGCGAATCCATTAGTATTCCTATCCCTCCTTCATACATCTCTTCATTGCTCTTTGTGTGACTCTTAATCTTTGAGTCGTTTGTGCATTCAATGTCCAAGTTTCACAGTCGTACATCATTACAGGTAAGACACATTGATTATAAACTTTACGCTTCAGACACATTGGTAGTTTGCCTTTGAGAATAAAGTGTAGTCTTCCAAACGGGGTCCGCGCCATTTTATATCCTCTATTTATTTCATCCGTCAACTTGTCATATTAATATTTAAATATCGATTTCGCATTAAACAAATATAAAGTAACGAACGTTTCCACTCCTAAGAATAAATTTGCTACCGGTATTCCCTATAAAGATTACGAATTTGTCATAGTTGATGAGGAATTTTGGGGACGAGGAGGGAAGAAACCTTATTTATTAGACACAAGATATCAACATTTTTACGAGTAGACTTACATTCACGCTACCAATGATCCTCTGATAATAAAAGCATATTTTTAAGTAAACAGAGATTTATATGGATTTTATCAGACAAGCTACAACCATTTTGCTCTCCTAATGAGACTGAGTCACTCCAAGAAGCAATTTCCATACCTTCTCCCTACATCTATAGAAAACAAATTCTCATTTGGTTTGCATGCTTTTACACATATTCGCTTCATCTTCATCCTTCTTGTCGATTGTAGTAAAAAAAAGGGATTTGAAGTCATAAGTAAATCATAAAAGTGGGGGGAAAGGAAATGATATACATATATGTATAACATAGTTCTTTTATTAGCCTATTGCGTTCATATTCTTCATTCGTTTCTTTCTTCTCTCTTGGTATCATTCTGATCCACTTATGAAGATTCATAGGGTCATTAGACTACATGAGAGCTGGAAGACATATAAGCAAGTGGTGTTTTCATTTTGTTGATGGTGGGTTGCACACACACAAAAAAAAAATGGGATGGAAATGGTTCATATCAGACTGGAGGGATGAGGGAGGGCTCGTGGAATGTAAAGGCAAAAGCAGTGGAGAGACACAAATTGCTTTGAGGAGTAAAGAAAATTACTTGAGATACAGAGACAGTCAGAGGAAGAGCGAGAGAGCGAGAGAGAGAGGATGATGTCCATTGCTTTGTAAGAACTTGTGTAATTTCCAGTTCACCCTTACAAAGGGGTTCTCAGAAGTCCTTTCGTTCTACAAAGAGATCGAAACTGGCAATAAGCCTTAAGCACATTCTCAGTGATCGTTATTGGTGAAAGAAGTATGTAGCAACAAAATAAAATTCAAAATGAATCTATAAAGAAAGAAAGAAAGAGAGAGAGAGAGAGAGAGAGAGAGAGCAAGGACTGAAAACTGAATCTGAAATTTTTCAACGTTGTTAATCAGGAAGATGTAATTGTAAGTACAAAAAGATCATTGCAAGAAATTTGATCCTTAAACAGAAAAGAAATACAAAAATGAAACGAAATTTAAAAAGAGAGGATACGTACATGTACCTTAGTCCATAAATAAGCCTAAGATATTGTATGTTTATCTCCTATTCAAATCCACAAGTCATCTCCGAACTCTCCATATCTACCACCTTTTATGCCAAAATTTTCAACCTGGTCGTGGGAGTTTATTTTCTTTCACCAGCATTAGTGCCATTGATTTGATCATAACTAGCATATCCTGCAACCTTTACTAAAAATGCAACCCTTAATAATTATGCTGTTTGGATTTCATATTAGGAGTGATATGATTTTTTTTATATGACAGTATAATACAGTAATTCTGTCAGATCCCCCTAAGGGGGTGTCACTTTCCTCCGAATTCTCAAACTCACCCCTAACTTTAATTTCTTTTACAGTAAAAAATCGATAGAAACCGTGCAAAACTCCACTTACACCCTCACAATTTGACTTTCCACCCCACCCCCAACTGAAAATCCTAGCGGAATCCCTGGTGTAATACAAAGGCGTGCTTATGTGTAAGCAGAAATTAAAACAAGAAACAATTCCCTCGTCCCTCTACTGCAATTTAAACAACCTTTTCTTCTGTTTTGGGGGTATAGTCACGGATTCCTATTTTCTTTAGATGTCAGCGTAATGTTCAATATCACGGAAGTAAGACATAAAACGTAAAGAGAGGTAGTTATTATTCGTTTTCCATTATTTGAAGCATTTTACAAACAAACGTGTGTTTCCCAACTTAGATCACACTATAAGCATTTATTCTTATGAATCAAACTTTTGGCCACTGCACACGTCTTTATGGACCAAAGCACTTTCAATCATTCTTTATGGTGGTTTCCTAATGTTTCCTCCACCAAGTCCGGTCGAAGAATAGTTTGAAGCATCGATACTTTACTTGTTAGAGAAAACCTTTGGAAAAATTGAGTTTGAACTTATTTATGGCATGTAAACATTAATGACTCAGGCTGGGATGGGGTGGAAGAAAGCATAGGGGAAAGAGTCGACCAGAGCCTAACTTGAAGGTACCATTCCAGAATTTGGAAATGTGACTCAGAAAAAAAAAACCTGTAAGACATCAAGTAGGATGGTCGGGCGATGGTATCGAACCCAGGATCTATCGAATGCAAAGCCAACCTACCAAGTGAGCTACGGTCACTCTGTACCTCTGGAAGAACTATTAAGTGTTCTAAAGCTGTTTTTAACCTACTTGAGCTTACCAAAACTGATATGCAAGCATCAGGTTTAGGCAATATGTCATATTTTTGTACTTTCTCATGTTATAAAAATCCCACACTGTCTCTCTTTTTTTTTTAAATGTATACACTCAAGAAATATCTACTGGTCATCATTGAATTTCTGATTCCATGTAAAGCAGCTTTTGATTTGTTATCCCTTTCCACTTCCGTTCTCTTTCTATCCTCTCTAGTCTATAGCCGAGAAGGAAATGGAATAAGTAGAAACATACAAAAAAAACGATTTTCTCTAGGCTGGCCTCCATTTTTTTCTCTTACTTCATCTTTATAGAGAACAAAAAAAAAAGAAGGCTACGACAATGTCCCTTGGGTCAGCGTAGGTAGATCTGTTGATCGGATTTTCTTGTCCATTGCGTCCTCTAACAAGACAAGCAATTCCTTAAAAAGAAGGGGGAGGGGGAGGAAAGAGAGAGACAAACTGGGAAGGAAACATCCACCTGGTTTCTGGAAAATGGAAAGAAAGAGAGAAGAAAAAATACCCAAGATACCAGAAAAACACAAAAATACTTTTTTTTTGATAATTGAAATGTAATAAAAAAAATCATCTAGCTTTGTAACTCAAGCTGGGTATTTGTATTTTAAATAATTTGTGTTTATTTTATTATTTCATTAAGGTAGATTATCACTATCATCATTACATAGATAACAAGATATGTTTTCAAGTATTCTTGAAACATGTCTTCCTGCAGGTCTTATCAAGAAAATAATTTAATGGAATAGTAATATTTTAAAAATAATTTAGTGACATTTTTTTTACTAAAATCAATTTTTGGAAATATATTTTTAAAATATGATCTTCTAAATATTTTCTTGAAATTTCCAAACAGTCAGGCAGAAACATCTATTCACTCTAAACTAGGGACAAAAATAATAGTTCAAATATGTTAAATATTATCATAATATTTTTAAAGCTTTGAAGATATTTCAAGACATTATTATATTGTTCATAGAGTGTGCCTAGAAAAGAATTTAAAATATTTATTGCTGCCAAAGCAGCAGTATCTAGAAGTTGGACTTAGTATTTTTCATTCGAAACAGTCATTCAGACTACTTTTTACCTCTTCGTGCGATTTCATTTCTTACCGGTGTCCATCAGCTCCACCCGATTTCGTTTTTTTACTTTTTTTTTATTTCTCGACCATACAATTCACGCATGTACGAGTACTATACAAATTCTGATTAAATAATATACTAAATTAGTCTCATTATCTTCAAAATTGGTCTATCATTACTTGGCACGGTCCAGTGTTTCTTCATTATATAATTTTCTCATTCGTTCGGGTATGTTTTTCTATTCTGCATACTTCCACTTCGTATCCTTTTCCAATTCCTTTCATGTGTATAGAAAAACAGATAATTACTTTCTCTATATAAATACTACTTTGTCTGCAGCATTCATTCCTGAATGATATCCGTATTATATCCACTCAGTGGAGAATCTTTCGGCGGGGAAGTCCATTTACAGATACAAACATAGCAGAAAAAAAAAGTTTCTATTAAAGACCACAGGAAAAGAATGTTTTTGTCCATGTTTTTTTGGCCAGATTGAGATAATAGTCTCACCTGTTTGGTCTTTAAAGGGTCTTTCTAACATACAAGAAGATAATGTGTATAGTCCATCTATTACACGTAAATCTTTATTTGATGTGCAGGTTGACGTAATGGTGATTATTGACTATTTTAAACCCTGTCCTGTAAAACTTATAAAATGGACAAAGTACGTTCTTCTCCTGTGGCCTTCATTTGAATTCTGCTAATGTAGTATAGTGACTGTATTGTTCGCTACGTTAAATCCACGCTTGCACTCTATTGATGATAAGAATTGCTTTGGTACTTTGAATGAATTCTTTGAGTGACAAAATTCAACAGCCTTGCAGACGAGATAACTGTTTTCATTACCTGCCTTGCGAGTTTGGATTTTCCTGTGAGCTTAGTGACATCTTGTCGCTGGTAGTTTTTTTTTCTCGAATACTAATTTTCATTAGATACCTCACCTTTCTTTCATTGTAGACATATTAATATACCAGAACCAGTCCTCGCTTCAACATCATCTTGTTACAGTAACAGAAAACTCGCTACTGTTACCTTTTGCTTTCGTATCACTACACCAAACAAAGAAAGAGGGACCAGTTCTCATGAGATTTAATTTAGTTCTCCAGTCTTCTCTTGTTTCTCATTTGTTAGACATGAAATCATTAATTTCATCTGTCATAGCACACACTCACTTGTAGAAAACCATAGCAGATAGCTCTGAACCAAAACTCCGAAACAAACGCGAGAAAAATGTTGCCAGGTTTAACTAATGTGACCTAGACTGTCAAGTCTAGCAGAATGGCCCTGGAAGGAAGGATAGCTTTTTGAGTAAAGTAAGTCTTTACGCTTAGATATGGTTAGACTTGACGGTTGGTTAGGTTAGGTTAAGGTTAGCCTGATAATATCATTTAGGTTAGCCAACTACTATTATAACGACATATTCGCACATCTAGCCTCACTATGATCTTATCCATATTCTTGGAAGTGTACAGTTCTATAGCCAAGAATGTGTTCAATATCCATACTACCAATAAGTCCAATGATACATCAGCTACTTCGAGTACGTTCATTAACATCGTATTTAGTTCTTACATACAATTTACTTGAGGCTGGCAGTTTCATATACTTTGCCCTACCGCAGACGTTTTCATATGAGTTATAATTGTTAGGATGATAAACACTTACGTTCACAAGAGTAAACTTTACTTGTCCAAATGTAAAAACGACAATACACAGTTACTAATAAATAATTCGACAATCTAAATAGTACCCTATCTTCTTTGTTTTTGTTTGTTGCTCCCTTCTTTTGGTGCTGCTTCGCAACCCAGGACTTGTTCCCTGCAAGAACTACACACTGGTATACTCAAACATCATTCACCAAATTCCGGTACAAAATCATCTGCTCATACTCGTATGTTTAAATCACTAAGATTTGGTTGCAATAATCAACTCCTGAAATTCATCGTATTAATTCAAACGAACGGAATTACCTTCGAGACCACTGTCCCTGCTTCATGTTTTAGAGTCACTCAGATCCAGTCGTACAAGTCATTTACAAAGAACATTTATTCCAATGTAATCTCGAGATGCTTAAATTGTGTAGTTTTCAACCTTCTTTTGTTTCGCAGCTCCCATTTACTCATATATATTCAGCAGTTACTGTTACCGCCCATAAAATTCATTTTATCTTATCTATTCAGCAAAATAATACAAACATCTTTTGAATTGGTACAACGAATAGATAGTTCTGTCAGAAGTAATTTTTCTTATTAGCGAAGAAACGCTAGTTTCTGACCGTAGTAGCATATTCACCGTTAACTTTCTGATTCCATGCTATTTCGTAGCGATGCGTTTCATAGAGCGACAATTCGTAGCCGACACTACGTAGCCGCGACATTTCATAGCCGCGACACTACGTATACCATGATTAGTCATGGACAAATTCTGTATTCCTGATACCCGGAGGGGAAGATCGAGTAGTCAGGAAGGGGAACTTCAATGGTAAAGGAGTCTGTGGTCATGTACTGTGCCATCGAATTTAAATACGAGCGTTGTTCGTATTCCCCGTTCTATAGATCCCGTTCTGAGAAGCTACAATAAGGCAGAAATCACATCTAGAATTTAGTACTCCTGTCAGACTGAATTCAGCAACAGTTTAGCTTCGTTCGGCTACTTGGAGCGGCCGTTTGAAAGTGATTAATGTTCTCTTTCTATTTCTTTTTTAAATATATATATTAATGGATTCTTCAGGTATCATACCTCTTGCAGATCAGGGTGGGAGAGCAGAGGAGGTAGCAGCTAGGACCATTAGGCCAGCATCCATTGTAGCGAGGCCGGAGTAAGCAAGTTTTAACCAATCGATACTTCCCGAGTGTTCATCGCCTGTTTCAGTAGATTTCGAAGACTGAGTGACCGTGATTCTCTTATTGATTCGATTGACTAACGAAACAATATAGGGAACTCTTAATAAACACACTATTTAAAATTAAAATTGCGAGACAAATATGAATTAAAAGTGCATTATCGCTATCATCAAAGCAAATTCGATCTTAGCGCATTTGCTTCAAGAAAGTTAAATAGAATTATGAATAAATGTAAACAAAATATCACACTCAGCAGTCTTACTACTAAAAACAAAACAAATCTCAAGCATAAAATAATACTGGAACAACATCAAAAGTACTATGTCAAATTTTTACATGTGTGATGACACATACTTTGAAGAGAAGGAATGGTAATATATTTTATCATGAGCATAGAGAATAATGCACGTAGATTTCTCCTTCATGAGACAATTAGTTACGAATTTCAGTTCAGTATCAGTTATTAAATGGAAGGAAATTAAAAAAAAATGCAAATATAAAATAAAAAGCTTGTTTTGTAACACGTGTTTTACTTGTATTTTTTTTTTAATACTTATTTCTAATATCGACATAAAAGAAGGAAAAGACTATGAAACTGAATGTGTACAATAGGAATTTACTTTGCAAGGGTTTAATAATTAAACCAATGTAAATAAGCGATAATAAACAAAAGTTTCTAGTGAACTGTTGGTATTACGGAACTTATGAAACCCTATCACGCTAACCAAATGTAATTATGATGAGCTGTACGCATGTTGGTCAGATCGTAATTCTTTTAAAACCTGCTTCTAGTTTCATTGTCATCGAAACGGCATATTACAGTGCAACGCTTCAATTAATTAATATTTGAACGTATTATCTTTTATTCAGTGAATAGTATTTAAATCATAGTTGCTGATTGATTTTAGTACCCCTTGATACTTGTACATATAAAAATATTCGTGAATTTTCTATACATTTATTGATGTATTCGCCATTGTTTATATTTCAACACTGTCGACTGCCATATGAGATATGACTTAGTTGACTAATCCATAAGTTAATTTTTCGTTAAAACACATTTTACAACTAAACTGAGATGTTAAATACCCCCTGTAGCTTCTCTCTTCTCTCAAATAAAAACGAATAGACCGACAAGATGGAGTCTTTGCGTTGGTATATTAACCCAGGCGCGTTTAATGGTTGTCTACAACACAGTGTTGGTTGCGTGCCTTTTAAATATCTATGGCTCAAGCCGGGATAAGGCAGGGAAAATGATGCGTTTAAGAGTTGTCAGGGTCTAAATTGACGGTACCATCCAATCATTTGTTTCGTGTGACTTAGGAAACACCTGCAAGATCCCAGTCAGGACAGTCGGCGGTCTTTAAATTCTTTGGAGTTTTGTATTATTGTCTGCTGATAAGAATATACTATTTCATTATAATCAAAATGTAAGGTGTTCTATGTCTCGCAATCTAACTGTTCTGACATTGAGCTGATAAAGGATTATGACTTATTGTGACGCCACCTGGAATATTTTAAGTTAGTAGTGAACTAAACCTAATACTCCCCAGCTTTAGGTGTTCATCTTATTGCCAACCACTTCAGTCTATTAGTTAGAGGTAACATGTTTTGATTTAGAAACCACAGGGCATCGTATTGAGGACTTGCAAGCCACAATCAAATTCAATTTTTTAATACCCTCCTCAAATAGTGTCCTGCTTCGTAAACAAATTAACAATATAACAAAAAATATATTGAAATTAGAAATGCCGTTATTGTTATCTAAAACCCTAATTAAAAAGAGATTAATTTTAAAAAATATATAAAAAAACTTTTTAAAGACATACTTTTATTAAAGTACTCGTACTGAAAAGTAGAAATATGCATAAACAAAATTTATGTGCTACTTTTCAGTACGAATTCTTTAACAAAGGAATGTCTTTAAAATGTTTAATTATTATTATTTTTTAGTAATTTCGGTGTTGGGATATATTTTCTCAAACTAATGTTTTGTCACCCAAATCCTAAAGTGTTCTGCAACCAGCCAAACCCAATATCACCGCAGGCTAGTACTAATTTTAGGATAAACAAGTCAATATTTTTTTAAAAAAAATATGCTTTTAAAATATAAAAATATATAGAATTATATTAAGGTAACAATGGAATATTGTATTGTCACCCGCCTTGCGTCGTTGTGCAAAAATTCATCATTGTATGACGTCGGGAAATAAGTTAAATTAACGTTTCAAGAATTGAGGACACCACAAGCCATTGAGAACTAAAGAAAAGAATGTAATAATAATAATAATAATAATAATAATAATAATAATAATAATAACAATATTAAATATAAAAACTTTTTTAAAGACATACTTTTCTTAAACCATTCGTACTAAAAAGTAAAATATAATTTTGTTATGCATGGCTAAAAAGAAAATCACGGGGCGCGCTCTCATATACAATCACTTTATAAATTCTTATATTGGCGCGCCGGATGCTTTTCTTTTTAGTCATGCCTAAACAAAATTATTTTTTTTACTTTTTAATAAGAATGGTTTAAGAAAAATATGTCTTTGAAAAGGTTTTTGTATATTTTTTTAGTTATTTCGGTGTTCGTGTGACCCAAATCCTGAAGCGTTCTGCAACCAGTTAAAACACAACATCATTGCAGGCTAGTATTTATTTCAGGGTAAATAAGTCTATATTGGGCAACACCCTAGCCGAGCTGGTCTACCGGTTCCCGTAAGATCACCGAAGTCAAGCAGCTCTGGGTCTGGTCAATGTTTGGTTCGGGGACCGTTCCAGCACTCCAGATGGTGTTGCCTGTGCGGCGTCCACCCAGCGTCGTGAGGCCAATTGGGGAGCTACCTGAATAAAGAGGTAGCGATCACAGTTGAGGGCTTCGGCTCTCCTCTCCCAACACGTCTGGTCAGCGTGGGAGCAGTAGACCACCTCCTCCCTCCGGGAGAGGTCTCATCCAGTAGTGGATTGAATATGGCTGTGTATTATTATTATATGTCTATATTAAAAAAATATTAAAATATGCTTTTATAATATATAAACATATAGGAATATATTAAAGTAACAATGGAATGTTGTATTGTCCCCTGACTTACGTTGCTGTGCAAAATTTCATCATTGTATGACGTCGGAAAATGAGTTAAATTAACTTTGGAAGATTTGAGATCACCACGAACCATTGTGAACTAAAGAAAAACATTTAAAAAATAGACATTATTATTTTGATATACTTGGATTAAAGTACCTCCTTGTAATGGACCATTTAAACTTTCGTATCCGAATTGGTCGTAAATAGCCAACTAAAAAAATAGTCTTGTATTAGGTCTCCTTTCATAAATTGTGCCAAGACAAATTTCTTACCTTGTTACAACATAAGTGAAAGCCTTCTTGTTCATCCACGCTTTATATGTCAAGGAGGCGATGGAGATGATATAATTGAAGACAATGGGGCGGAGAGAGTGTGAAGAGAGATCTTTCTCCTCTCTCTCTCTGGATGTCCTTCACTCCCTATTACATTTTATTTTTTTGAAGAGGATAAGATTTTTTAACACATTTTTTTTTTTCGTGGATAAAGGGAACTGGATAACTCATTCAGGCGGACCCCCTTACGTAAATCCTGCAGCAGTAGTCTCCTTCCTTACCACCACTCTCTTACGAACCTCTCCATTTCTCACGGAGGAGAAAGGAGAGAGAGAAGTAAGAGAGTAAGTAGAGAGAAGGAGAGAGAGAGAGAACTTGTGAACATCCCTCGGGTGCATTTTATTTTCAATTGGTCGGATCAGTTGTCGGCTGTCGAACAGGAAGAAGGACACCTACCCGGAATACAAGTGGCAAGATTTGCCCTTTACGACTTCGAGATCCAGAGGTGACACACATCGTCCTCGGGATTTCTTTTCGCCAGAAAGAATCTCTCCCTCTCTTTCTCTCTCTCTCTAGTCTTTACGTGAGTCCTGCGACGAAAGTGAATGTCTTCATCTCAGCTCTTTTCTAGTTTCTTCATTGGGCTGTCTTTTGCTTCACCCTTCTTCCTACAATTTCTTCTTTACCTCCTTTTTTTCTTCTCTCTTAAGTCTCTGCCTTGGTCACAGGAACTTTGCAAAGTCTTATCAAGTCTTAGAGGACTTTTTTTCCACTCCTTCCTCGTTCTTACTACTTTTTTCGTTAAGGTAGAAATTACATCATTTCCTAACATTGTTCATTCAGGATAAAAGAAGTTCCTCTCAACCTCACAGTCTTAAGGAAACATGTCGAAAATATCTTCTTATTAACACAGCAAAGAATTAGGAATAAATGACTCCCAGCCATTGTGGTCCAGTGGTTACTATGGCTGACTTGGAATATGCAAAGAAGGAGGCGTGAGTTCGAGACCTTCTTCTCTCACATTCACCTACCTAGACAGGTGTTCCATGGCTTTTCTAAATTCTATCAAATGAATCTCGAACTATGAACTGTCACTTACCTTTCCCATCATTATCCCCGAAAGAGTGCTCGCCGAAGGAAGTCATTTCACTACACGTAATGGGCTTTGGTCCTACATGACTATTCAACTCATAGAAATTAAAAGAAAATTGGCAAATAGATAAAACGTTGGAAAATATGTGAGTCTTAGAACATACTATAAATATACTATTGTTCTACAGTGTCTTACACCTAAATTTTCTTCTATGAACAATACAACAAATATGTGTTGGAAACTTAATCTTGACCTGGAAGATTCCTGACTAGATGACCAGAAAACGTTGATGTTGTAGAGATAATTAAAACACTAGGCTTGCATCTTGGCCAAATCAGAAAATTTTATTAGGAAAGCCAGATAATTTCCATTGGAAATATTGGTGGAAAAAGAGAAGAATTTCTTTGATAAATTCGACCAGAACCGACCTGAAAAATTCTCTCTTTATTTACTCAGATAAATAATATAAGGATATAATTGAATAGCTTGATGTAGTTTAGATACTTCTATATCTGTCATAAGCATGTTGGAAGGGACTTAAATTTATTGCTTTACATTCTATATATGTCTAATACGTAGAATGGCAACTTATATCACTTCTTCAATTAATTTTTGATAATTGAGTTAAATTTCACTGTTTATGAACAGGATTAATCGAAAAAAACAATCAGATTAGTCGACTAGGAATTAGATTAGCTGTATACTTTTCTTAAATACAATGAACTCACTGTATCCTTTCCAACAAAGAGTGGCGATGTTGAGGTTGAGTGTCTCACCGGAAGCGCTATCGACTCATAATTGAAGGTCATCGGGTAGAAACCTGACTGAGGTTCTTCCTCGTTTAACTCAGTAACACCAGACATTTGACTTAAGGCTTGAGTAATCAGTCTGTCCTTTCTTAACCAACAGAATGTGTGCAATTAATGACAGTATAGCAGAAGGTTTGAGAATCTGAAGTTAAAATAGAGAATTTAAAGTGTATATGTTACAAACATAGATTTTATTTAAAAAAGAGCAGCCACTGAAGATGGTAATCCCGTTAAATACTTAACGCAAATCTGAAGTCAGTTTCTATCAACCTGCTTCTGCTTAGGCGCTAGCCTGCGTTACCGAATTTAAAATTAAAAAAGAAACACAATTTGAGGGCGCTAAAAATGGGTTAGGAAAAGGTTATTTGACTTTACGTCATTGTTAACTTTTGAACAAATAGTGGTCTCAACTTGAAATAAATTTTGATCGTTTTTTCTTCTTCTTCTGTCTACTCATTTGTACTTCACCAATAAAACAGACAAGAGTGAAACGAGACCAAAATTCATTGAGTTGTTCGTACTGTAAGACATTCCAAGTTGGAAGGTGCGTAAAAACAGTTTCGCTACTTAACCCCGTTTCCTTCTGCTTCTTAGAATCGGCATTACCAGAGCGAAAGAGAGAGAGAGAGAGAAAGAGAGAAAAGAGAAAGAGAGACTCTATAAAACAAGAAAAAGATGAGGAGAAGACAAAAAAGGGAAGATCTGCTAAATGTCTCCTTCTCTCCGGCAGTTTCTGCTGATCTAGTTACGTAAAGTAGGTGCAGGAAGAAGAAGTCATTATAAGTTCCGGGTGCCGGAGATGTGTGTATTATAACTACAAAAGACGTTAGAATAATTAAGGTTGACTCGAAAAGATAACCTACCTCCTCCTCGTTCTAAATTGGAAGTATTGATTCCTTTTGCCAAGAGATGGCGTTATCAGTCTCTGCCAAGGGGGTGATGGGTGGGAATAACGCTTTACCATTGAACTGTAAATGTCTTTTAATTGCCTTTCTTGTCTCATAATTACTCTTTTTCATGTAAGATGAAAATGGCAATAGTTCATTTCTTCCTTTCTTTATCGTTTCCTTGAGAGTCTTAGCTCTCGGAAACTTTGTGCTACTACAACGAAATGAATAAATCTCTGAAATAGTGTTCGTCGAGAGATCCAGATCAATAGATACAGAATATGGAACGTTTGCATGTAGATTCTTAATATACCTTTGCTAATTTCCATTCTCAATGCTACTACTAGCACTCATAATAACAAGAATATATGATCCCCCAAGAATTAATTGTTCGGAATTTCTTTTTTAAACACTTCGTTCCTGAGAATATGTTCAAATATTTTTTGTACATATTATGGAGTAACAGAAATAAGTCATAGGAAATATGGCAAAAAAAAAAAAAAAAAAAAAATCCGAACATATATCATGAAACCACGTAGTACATGAGAAGCAACGTATCCATTCCAATTATGTTATTAACTACCGCATGTTTCCTGGTTTGAAAACGAAAGCATTAGACTTCGTTTGAATTTTTTTTTTAATTGAGGGGCTCTTCATTGCGTGCAGCAGCGAAATAATTAGGTGTTAATGATAACCGAAAATAGATTTGAACTAAATTTACAGTCATTTTCGGGAACAATTTTTCTCTTCATTATCCAGTACATTTTGTTTAGTAGATATTCACACTCAGTGTGATTAACTACTTTGACGTTGTATCTATTAACATTCTATATGGACATCCTTGAATAGCTCCAAACTATATTATTAAGTGTGATTTTCGGTATGGGTTTATGTGTGTACTAATGTTTTTGTTTTCATGTATGGTTTCTTCCTTTCATATTTATTGAAGAATCATCTATCTATATGATTTGTCACTTATAAGAATCCGATACCTGAGTCATTCAAGCTAGCTGTGCTACATTTCTGAATCGGAGAGATTGTTAAAAGGATATTTTTGCATAAAAGTGCAGGGCTTTTATTATTTTTGTTATGTACAGATTACAATCGGATCTTTCTGAAAACACTGGCATTATGACAAACTACCAATACTTGTAATTAGGAATTTTATTTCTCAATCCTTAAAGGAAATACTAACTGTTTATATTTCATGGTATTAGATATGGATCAGAGTTTTAGAAAAAAAAAACACGGTAGAGTATTTTCAATTTTTCTTCTTAATTCTGCTTGTTTCTTGTCTGTCGAAAGCGGCACATCCTTGAATACAAGTTTAGACTTTGTTATTTGATAACTTAGAAACAGAATGTCCTCACCTCCAGGCTTCTTTTTTCAAGAAAAAAAAAATGAATGTCAATCTTATCCATCCAGGCAGGGTCAATGTGGTATATAAAAAGCTGCAGGATATTTTCATGCATGTAATGGTATTGTGCTGAAAAAGTTAGGGCGTAGGGCGTTCTGCTTTTTAAAACCAATTATTCGTCTTACTCTTCTGATAGGAATGATATCCTCATTATTTAATAGTATCTGAGTCACATCTGTCTCCTTCCACTAGCCTTTTATATCCTAAAGTACCTTTCCAATTCACAATTTCGTGTATACAGGGAACAATGATGTCTTTTTCTCTCCCTATTATCTTTAGTATTGCTCTCTTGTTTGTCTACTTTTTATATAAACCAAGATTTCTGGTTTCCTAGAAGGCCATATCTTCATCCTTCTATTTTGAACATCTGTAAAACCCATGTTTCTACTCCATGCAAGATACTACTCATTATAAAACATGTATTCCACGTATACATTGATGACATGTGAAAAGATAGATAATTCGTGTTCTGTACTTCTCTACGCTGATGACTGGAAAATTATTGAGAACATTAAATCTACAGAAGATACTTTCTTCCTTCAAACCGCTATAGATTCTGTTGAAAAGTGGCGCAATATATGGTTACTGAAAGTCAATCCTTGCCAAACTGCTGCAATGCGTTTCTCACTCAAAACCCATAACACAAAACGTACGTACACATTATCCTCATCTAATATACCATGGGTAGACAAAGATCTGGATATCATATTTCATGAAAAAACTCAATTTTACTCCTCACATTGAATTCGTAACTTCTAAAACACTCAAACTTCTTGGACTTCTCTATAGGTTTACCGATATTAAAGATTTCAGAGCTCTTCGGTCATATTTTCTCACTTGTGTACTTCCTACTATTGAATACTGTTCATCTATCTGGTCTATGGCTTTATCCGCATTGTACAACACAGGGTACCCAACCTGCAATATAAATCTAACGTAGACATTTTGAAGTATCTTGACTTGAAAAGAAAAACATAGACACAAGAAGAAGAAAACAAAATGACTTAAAATTTCATTATAAAATAATACAGGGCACACTCAGTACCAACGGTTTTCTTCCGCTTTTTAACCTAAGAGTACCCAGACAAAATGCTCGTTCCCAACATCATTTCTACTTCTCAAAACCGAGATTGAAAAGTACGGACATGTAGTTGATTTTTGCAAAGTACGGTACGGACATGGACAGAGTCTTTAAAATACGGATTGACGCTCAAAATGCATACGTATGATAACGCTACTACTAATTACGGTATAAACATAATCAAACTTAGACTTGTTTCCGTATTGCTGTTTAACAGATTTATTGGTGTGGTAAGACTAAACAGAATTAGCATAACAGTGTCAACAAAATAACAGCATCTTCTTCCCATATAATAATAATAAAATCTTTTTAAAGGCAAACTTTTCTTAAACAATTCGTACTAAAAAAATAAAACATAATTTTGTTTATGCATAACTAAAATAAAAAGTATGGAGCGCGCTTTCATATACAGTCACTTTATGAATTCTTGAATTAGCACGCCTTATGCTTTTCTTTTAGTCATGCATAAAAAAATATTGTTTTACTTTTCAGTACGAATTGATTAAGAAAAGTATGTATTTAAAAAGTTTATTTTCAAATTTTGTTCGAGTTATTTCGGTGTTCAGATACTTTTTCTCAAGTAAATGTTTTGTATCTTAAATCCTAAAGTGTTCTGCAACCAGGCAAACGCAACAACGTTGCGGGCTATAATTTATTTTATAATAAAGAAATCCATGTTTAGAAAAGAAATATTAAAATATGCTTTTAAAATATATACATAAAGAAATATATAAACATATAGAAATATAATTATAAAAGTAAGAATGGAATATTGTATTGTCACCCGACTTACGGCGCTGTGCAAAATTTCATCATTGTATGACGTCGGGAAACGAGCTAAATTAACGTTGCAAGATTTGAGGACACAACGAATCATTGTGAACTAAAGAAAAGTCTGTAAAAAGGACCCAGAATTGTACAAAATTCTTCTTCTGACAGACGTGATAAAGTTTCGATACTTCTTGTACATATATATATATATAATATATATATAATAAATCACAGCCATATTCAATCCACTAGAGGATGAGGCCTCTCCCCGAAGGAAGGAGTTGGTCTACTGCTCCCACGCTGACCAGACGGGTTGGGAGAGGAGAGCCGAAGCTCTCACTGTGATCGCCACTGTCTTTTATTCACAGTAGCTCCCCAATTGTCCTCACGATGCTGGGTTAACACCGAAATTTTTAAGCCCCCACCGAGAATCGAACCCGGGACTACGCAGGAGCTCATATATATATATATATATATATATATATATATATATATATATATATATTTTTTTTTTCCATATTCTTGTTAACAACACGGGGACAACTTAAGAGAAGATATATGAAGAAAATGTACAAGAAATGCATTTTTATGCTGTATTTGAAATAAACTCAATTACAGGAGAAAAATATGAAACAACTATAATTAGAAATAAAGACAGCAGATGACAGCTTTGGACTGCATAAAAAAAATATGGGTTACTAAAACTGTTTCAAATATAGGTAGTTCTTAATGTATATTCAGGACTTTTACGATAATATTGTAAGTTACTCGCAGCGCTTGGTTAGTTTTCCACATTGGTAGTCTATGCTGATCATATTTGCGCAAACTCGTTTCTCGCTTTGGTGAAACTTAAGTGAAGTTTAAACTATAGATGGACAAGTAAATTCTATGTTTGAGTTCAGAATGTTGCTGAAGATGAGGCAAAGCATTACGAGTTCTGGAAATAATTAGGAATTTATCAGTAGGATCATTCTAGCAATATTGACAAGTAAATTACAAAGATCTAGTATCTTCAACTAAGGTAACTAAATTAGCTTTACTCGCAGTATAGATGTGAAGTATTCTTCTGAAATTGAGTCAACTAAACAAACTTTATCGGAATGTGGATGTGGAGAGCTTCTAAAGTTAAGTAAACTAAATCTGCTTCATTGGAAAGTAGACCGTTTTAGTTTCGAAGTTGAAACAAAAGAATTAACACATTACTGCGGCGATTAGGAGATAGGTTTATTAAGAAACAGACATTAGTGGAGTACTTAGGCATTGACTTTAAGCACAGGGCTATAGGATTCGATTCTCTTAATAAGATTCAAAGTCTTTTTATACTTTATCTCCGAAGCTTTTGTTCAGTTGCTTTTCGTCAATGATCCATCGGGGGATCCATCGTTAGGAAGAATAGATAGAAAATGTTACAGGAGAACTCATAGTGGATGCAATAACTATATGAACTACGCGTAGTATTACAAATACAGCCGCTCCTCGACTTACGATGAGTGTACGGACCGATAAACTCATCGCAACTCGAAGATATTGTAAGCCGAAAATAACGACTTTGGTAGACTAAACTCACGAGTGACTGCCATTATCGGCATCCCACCATTTCTCTTCGCTATTATTTTTCAGCTACTGTTATGACGTTTCTTGTTTTCTTTTCACTCTCACTAGCAACAGGAGACACTAATGGGCGTTTCGAAGCCATAATTCCATTAATAATACCATACGTATAATGTAAAAAGGTATTAATGTAGAAAATACTCCTTCATGAGATATACACTAACAGTGCGAATCATGTAGACTGAGGCGTAGCTATGAACATGTTGCAGTCCAGCTGGGAAAAATACCCATCAGTCACTGCGATATATGACATCATTGCATCGTTCTATTAGAACTTTGTCGTGTTTGTGTGCTTTATTTTCTTTCCCTTTTTTTCAAATATCTTTTTCATCATCTCGCAACACATTGTAACTAAAAAAAATCGTAACTCGAAGGATTGTAGGCCGGGGATCATCTGTATTCTGAATTGTTGAATCGTTTATTTCTGCACATAAATATTTACATTTAGAACAATTTGTAATATTTTTCTTATACTACACGTCCAAAAATTGATCATGTATCTCAGAAAACAATTATTGTTGCCATAAACCTCCTAGCATTGTCTCATGGTGAAATTTTCTTCGTCTTTCTTTTCTGATTATCCAGTTCTTTCCCTGACTTCGTTTTATTTTTTTAATATTGTTAAGTTATATTGTAGAATACATTTTCGTAGCTATTTAAACATCTCGCTACGTGATATCTCATTTTCTGCCAGAAGATCCACGTCATCTACAAATCTAATGTAATTTACTTTTCTTCCGCCAATCGTAACTCTTTCTCGGGTTTTGAAGATCCTGTTTCACTCCTCGACCTTTTGCAGGGAGAAATCTTTACCTATTGTTATAGTTGACTGCTTCTGGGAGTAAGGCTATTGAAAGAACTAATACCTTTTTCCAGCACCCGCAAAAGTAGAGAATGATGATATTCTTACTATTATTTGTGAAGAAAAATATTTTGGAAAGGGGACAATGTATTATAATGTATACCTGAAAGGAAACGTTAAGTACATCGCCGAATTTTAGGTGGAATTGTTTGGAAACACCCTATGGATAGGAAATCTAGCAAAAACTTCTAATTTTGTATTGCATACGATTCATGAAAATTGCTTTTTCAGTGATACAAGTTACGAAACCAGAAAAATACAATGCTCAAAAGTTTTATTTGGGTTTATTTACACAATTAAAAACGGTTTCTTTAAACTGAGAAAAAAAAAAGTTCTTATCTGTACACCGAAAAAACAATTTTCTTACAAATGTGATATCACCATTCTCATTTAATTGAAAACCAGAACATGCCGGTTTAGAAATAAGATTATTGATCATAATTCTAAACTGGTATGCTCTTTTTTTATAAGAATGTTGATATCACATTTCTAAGAAAATTGGCGCTCAGTTGTACAGATAAGAACTTTTTTTTCTGTCTTAAAAACCTTTTTTTTTTTTTTTTTTTTTAGCATGTAGTTCAAAAACATTTTCTGTAAATCGAGTACAAATAAATTTGTAAGATAAACTTCGAAGAGACCCTCAAATTTCGGTAGATCTTTTTAATTTACCTCATTCTCTGCTCGAACAACGCGGTTTAAAAATAAGCGATCATATTTCCAGTTATGACTAGTCTAAGTTGGTAACGGTTCAGCCGTCAATACAAGTAACAATGTAATGACGTACGTATAGTACTTGAATGTCGTAAAGGACGATTATAGTGACAATTCACGCTTTGTTAACGGTAGCGTTAGTGAAAATAGCAAAAATTCCAGAATAAAATATTGAAAATACGAGTGGTTTATATTTAATTTTACAAAAGTACATATTGTACAAAAATTACGTAAGAAAATTTATCATCGCCAAATTATAGACGATCGGGTAAATCAGGATTACTGATCTCAATCCTGAAGTCAAGTTCTCTCTGCCTACTTTCGTTCAGAAGCAAGCATGCGTTACAGGTGGAGTGAACATAGTTTACTAATGTCTTAAGGATGGTTATATCGTCGCCAGCTAATATGCCCTCCAGCAGTCGGAGTCAAAATAATTCCTTTAGGTTTTCAGTGAAATAAGTCCGCTACCCTCATATGGTGGCAATACTGCCTCCACCATTACACTACCTATACTTCATGTTGCTTCCCTATAGGACGTAGATTCTTGTAGCAATATTTCAGGGTGGGTTTCGATATGATCCTCACAGTCTCCTTGTAAGTTCTGCTTATAAAATGTTCACAATCAATCTAAGAAAGAAACTCTTTCCTTTGAAAGAATATGTTCACCACTTTTAGACGACCAATAATGTTGAGTACAACTGCGCAGATACATTTTTATATTTACAGTAGCAATGGCCATGTATTTACTTCCCTTGTACTCTGAAATTTCATGAAAATTTTGAAAAGAAATGTAGCTAGTACCTATCTTTTTAAAGTACATTCTTTCTCTTCTTACCCAGAATTTGTGCCAAAGGAAGAAGGTACCAAAAAAAAAAAAAAAAAGAACATACAAAGTGATTGAAATGTATACTCCCTTCTTGCATGCTTACGTCAATAACAGATCTTCAAAGCATACATCACGAATCACTTACTTCCACACGCTTTTCCCAAAGCCTTTTCTACTTTTGCACTCGCTTTCTCTCTCATACACTCACTCTCACACACACACAAACTCTCTGTAATCTTTCCGTTTTTTTTCTTCTTCTCCCATGACCTTTGATATCTTGATTCAACAAATAGAACCATGGAGAAAGAGAAAAAGAGATGTTAAACTCAAGAAAAAGTAGACAAAGAAGAAAAAGGCATTTTTCTTTTGTTAAAAACGAAAAGTAAACTAGAAAAAAAAAATCATGCAACTTCGTAGAACGCATAGAACAAACACGAACATTCATGACGTTTGAGGGATGAGGAAGCGAATGGGGCAACTGGATTACATGAGCAAATATTACTTTTTTGTTTATGCAATATCTTTCTTTTTTATTTATAAAAATAGACATTCTTTCTTTGTTCATATGAAGAAATACATTGCATTTTCTTTTTCTCTCTCTTTTTTCTTTCAATTAAACGATATGGAACGTAACTGCTATTTTATGTCAAGTCTTTTGAAGACTTTTGTATATGACAGCATAAGCTAATAACATATGAACAATACTTGAGTCAAAGATTGCATGCTATGTATTTGATTATTTTGTCTTTTTTTTTTATTGTTTCTGTTTTAGTAACATTTTTTGACGTTTCTTTTTTTCTTGCGATTTTAATAAATATAAAATAAAAACTACAGCATTGTATTTGAAACTTGTAGTGAATTGTGTAAAGAACTAGTCAGTAAGCTCCAGTGATTCTACCAGACCCACCCCTCCATCTTATGGGGGTGTCACCCCCAAATTCCCGACAACATCACCCCAACTTTAATTTTTGCGATGAAAAGTCGATAGAAAACGTGCAAAACTCCACTTACACCCTCCGAATTTCGATTTTACACACACACACACACCCAAAACGAAAATCGTGGCGGAAACCCTGGGAAGCTTTCTAAGGGGTTGTAGTGAATGTCGTGCAATCTGTCACGTGAAGACGAAGCAAGGAATTAAAAAGAAATGTTCAGGATCGCGCTAATTTCCATGACAGTCTAGAAAATGCACATGGATAGGGTAGTTTTGACTGTCAAGTACGTACTTGCTTAAACTGTATCACAAAGAAGACATGTGTGTGGCGGGAAACAGGTGAAGTGACGTCTTACCCCGATAGATGATCAGTACCCAAATGCATTCCATGAACTAAGAGTGTTTTCTGGATAAACACTCCTTGAACTATCCTTCTATAGCACGTTGTCACACAAGGACAGTTGTAATTTGGTAGTGTACGTACGTATTCAACAAAATTTGAATGTCATTTATGGCCTTTAGACAGCTATTTCTCTGGCTGGAATAGGAGCAGAGTGAAGATGTGGGAAAGGTGTCGGCCAGGGCCTAGTTTCTAAAGCACCATCCCAGCATTAACCTTGTATGACTAAGGATAACCCTGGATAAATCTTAGCCAGGATAGCTAATGTGAAACAGTCATATTGTTGCCCACGAGACGGGATTTAGGCTGTCCCGTCTGGAAAATGACTTGTTCAGAGACTGTCTCGTCTCGAAAAACATGTATATTGTATTTTACGAGAGCTGTCTCTCGTCTCGTATTCCATAAACATTTCTTTGTCTTGTCTTGTCTCGTGGACAACACTAAACAGTCACATTAGAAAATTGCTATAGAGGATATACACAATAACGAAAGGAACCATATCTGTAGCCTACACCGATCTAAATGCAAAGACGTGCTCTATAAATATGCTGGAATGATACCATATGAATGAAGGGGAGGAATACTCTCTAGCAATTCAAACAATAAAAGAGGTTATCGAATCGCCGTAGCTCAGTGGTAGAGCGTTGGCGTAGCATTCGGGAGATCGTGGGTTCGATCCCAGCTGAATGACTGAAGTTTTTCCAGAGTTTTTCCTCAGCCACACCAGGTAAATGCTGGAATGGCACCTCCAACATAGTCCCTGTCCGAAACCTTTCCGAATCCTTTCCCCTCCCCTATCCCGGCCTGAGCCTTAGATGCCTAAAGGCTATAAATTAAATTAAATTCAATAAAAGGGGTTCCTTAAAAAAACCAGGAGTCAGTCCTTTTAAGAACAAAAAATAACATTAAAGAAACCTACTTGATCCGTGTGCTGAAAGTAGCCTAGGATACATAAACAGTGAAATAACAAACCAAGAAGAAACCAAAACGAAGGAAACTAGATGGAGAAAGAAGTTCAGAAAATAAAACACACAGAAAGGTCACAAAAGAGAAAAGATTCTACCATTGTAAAGAAAACAAACTAAATCAAGCAGCAGTCTACCTGCTCCGCTACTGATAGGGTGACCTCCCAGAAATATTGTAGCTGCATGAAGGAAATCAATAACACAAATCAAACTATTATTACAAGGACAGCTGAACCCAGAAACAAATTCTCCTACATATCTTGTCTACTTCACATGGCATACAAGATACTACAAAATGAGGAGAAATCATCTGTACTAACAAAGAGTGTAGCAGGTTTGCATGAATGTAAGGCTCGAGCTCCAATCTTCATCAGACAGCATGAAATAAATATACAGATAGGAACGGTCAATAATTCGTATCATTACATTTAATTCTCATGCCATTTCAATTATTGGCACCATATCAAACAGTATTTGGCACGGGTGCCATTGACTATATACAATTAAGCTAGGAACACCAAAATCAAATCAATTAGTCAGTAGAAATGAGTACTGTGAATCTTGATGTAGGCTAGATGCTTGATTGCCAATTCGTTCTGAGTCTGATAAAGTCATGTGACTGTCGAAGTCTTCGGAATTGCTGAGAATGTGTGCGTTCTTGAGAAGTGGAGAGTGCTGTGAATGTCTGGTTGTTGGTGATGGTGGTGCCAGAGATGATCATTCCTGCGGTTTCGACTGTGTTTTTATGAAGTGCCCAATGATGTCAGTTTCGAAACAGATGATGAGGTACGTTGAACTACTGGTGGTAATGTATGCTCTGCAGACTTCGGTCGGGTGGGCATGATTGGTGGTGTCGGAAGATTGCACAATGATAATAAGAAGGTGAAAAGGATCAGTCAATATACAATACTCCAGTAAGGGATGGAACAAACCTTAACAAATTCGCAAGGAATGAGACAATATTAGAAAGAAGAAAACATACTCACCTTTACTGCCCAGGCACCCGAAAATAAGGATTAGATTACCATAATGATTAAATACTTTTTTCTTCAGAAAATGGGGCTGAAAAAGACTAAACTGTTTAGTAGAATTGTGTAATATCGTTAATATTTTACGAAACGATGGCATTACAACCTAAGGAACGTTGCGTAATTAGTGCTCACGCTGTGCCTCGTGGTCATAAGATGAACTATCAATACGCTCGGAGAATTTTAGAAGAGAAAAAACACTATCGATATATTCAAGACCTTCTTGATTCTCTCTTTCAGTTTTCTCATATGTATGTGATTGTTTTGATTGAGGATCAATAGACCATGCGAATCGGATGTAGCACGCTCACCGCCTATTGAGAAGGCCTAGTATAGTCTATGACAATGAACAAATTAGTGAAAATACCGAATCTGATTATGTCACATTAGAAGGACGGTTTGTTGTCAGGATATTGAAAAGGACAAATTAAATTGAAATGATTTCAAAGCTGAGGTGATTTCATTTTTATCTGCTTTCATAGAAGTGCTTTCAATACAAAAATAATGTAAAAGGAAGTTATAATGTTGCCTTATTAAGACTGGTCGGTTAAATCGAGGTCGCTTCCAAACTATACTCAAATTTTCTCTCTCTACAGTTTCTTGAGGTGTTACAAACGTGCGGAACACAAATACAAATTTTAAATATTAAAGATATTCATCTGATGTTATGTCCTCCGCCTGAACATGTTCAGTTTCTGTGTATCTAATCCCATTACAAATCTAGTTGGAGCCCATTGAACGCAGTAATTGGAGCTAATTGATACAAACATACAATTGAAAACATCATCATAATGTGCTTTCTACTTATTTTTACAAATTTTCTCTCCCCCACAATAATTAACAGCAACTGCAGTGAGGAAATGCTTACTTGGTTACTAGCTCTATCGCTTACGGAACTGGCAAGCTCAAGTTCAAATGAGGAAATATATTTCTTTATAAGTGAGGAGTGTTGAGAGTGGTGTATTGTTATTGTTCTGTATGTTGTCGTTTTGTTACGTTTGAATGATGTCGATAAGTAAAGAATGTTGTGTATCATAGTGCTGTCGTATGTATTTTAAAAGTAGTGTTTCCAAATGATAAATAAAGTAGGCGAGGAAAAGTTATTCTGTCGTAAAGTTCGCAGGTGGGACTGGGAAATTTTACTCTGTAGGCAATGCGAAGGGCGTGTTTTTCGAGGATTTGGAGCAGTGGCGGCTCGTGGTCAAAATCGTAAGTGAAGTGCATCCAAATCATTAATGTACCCATTCTCAATTCATCCCGAATTTCCTGGACTGACTGGTTTACCCGTAATGCTGCTTATCATATTAAATGTTGATGAATATTTGTAGAGAAATTAATTGCTAAAAGTTGGGATCCGTTATAAATGTGTAAATATAGTTGAAGATATGACAAATTTCGCCGGCGACTGAGCGTGGGAATAACAAACATGCCCATGTTAGTATACGCCCAAGAAAATGCAGTACTTTGCTGAATTTCATTTACAAGAAGTCATTCGGCAGTGGCAAAGCTAATTTTGTAGAAGAATTTTCCACTTGTAGACAGAGAATAAAGTCCTAGACTGGCATAGTGTAGTTATACAGTATATTTATTGTTTATTTGTATAAAGGTCATTAACTGAGAAGAGTACTAAATAACTGCCTAACTTAAAATTTTCAAATCGAAACATTCCACCTTTTAAATGTGAAGCAGAAAGAACGGAATAAACTAAAACATCAGATGCATGAACTATCGCAGCGTAGGGATTTAAATTGAGACTCTGTCCTCCTTTTCAGAGTACTATACTCATCGACGTAACGTATGATTATAATTTGGGTTTGATATGCACATTTCCAATGCCGATATTAGACGGATTCAAATGAATGTACAGTGCATTAGTGACGGGGACCGAACAGCCGTAACTCAGTTGGTACAGCGTCGGTTTAGCAATCGAAAGGTCTTGGGATTGTTCCCAGCTACCGCCATCCTGATTGATGTTTTTCGTAAGCTACACTAAGCAAATGCCGGGATGGTAGTCTACTTCCAAATCTACTGAACGAAAGTTGCTTAAATGCCATGCAAAGACAAAATCAGTTATGAAAATTATATCCCGTGGAAATGCAAATGGAAAGAATAACTAGGTTTATATTCTAGGTCTTGTACATGCGGAAAAGTGATAGCTTTCTCAACCCGAAAATTATTTGCATAAAGACACAACCAGCGTTGAAGGACCTAGATGTTGAGTGCTGAAAGTTTAATATTACTATTAGAGGAAGGCAATGGATAGAGAGAGAAAATACGAATGAAATTAGATGATGGCCTGTTTAAAATATTCTTCGTGACATTTTCAGGCTCCCCTAAATTCAACTTATTTTCTGCTTCAAAATTTATTATTTGAACAATACATACACAGTGATTTTTCAGATACAGTGTACAATTTTAGAGTAATGTTTGAAGTTTAGTTTAATTTACATTTAAATTACTGGCATCTAAGGTCTAAGCTCGTCATACGTCTGAAGAATGGCGTCCCTTGGCGAACATTTCATTACACCTAAAGCGAGAGACGAGCTGGCGTTCCTTAGTTGCTATCCCATTGGGAAACACCTACTTTCGAACCCACCAATGGGCCATCTTGGCTGATGCTTTTCCAGTTTCCGCGCTCTCGCACCAGATTGATGCTGGGACAGTTCCTTCCTTTCTTCTACCTTCCCCATCCTGGCCTAATGTAAACAAAACATGACTAAAGGCTATAAATAAAATTCAATTCAAATACACTCGTAACGAGATTGATACTGACTTTCAGGTGATGGTTTCGAACTCTTTAAATGAATAAAAAAAAATCCTGTGCCCCTAGAATATTTATTTTTGCTAATAAACGTTCAAGGCAATTAGAGCGTGACCTGTTCAATTAAATTAAGTGGATTTTCCCTTAAGATACAGATATTAGCCCTAATGTGTCAAAATCACACAAAATTACTTTGCTGCTGAAATCAGGAACTCCCAAAGTAATATTTATTAAGAAAATTTATAAATGAGCTGACAAACTTATAAAGACAGTCTAATATGTATACATTTTAATATTTACCAGCAGTCCAGCATTGACGTCTTAAGCGTGTAATCACTCAGCGAACTCAACTTCAGACGGAAATGAGATGAATAGAACGTCTAAGGTATATCTATTCTAGATGATATCCAGGAATTAATGGAGGAAATATGTAAATATCTGTCAGAACGCATGGATGTTCAAAGGTTTATTGAACTTATGCTGGTTCCTTATCAATGATTTGTATTGAAAGATCACTAGGCGACGTGGACTGGGCATGTATAAATAAGGGTGAAGAAAAAAGAAACGTAGCGGACGGCATCTTTTAAATCTATATATTCGGACTTAAAATGCAATTAATATTTACACATATGGATAAAGTTTGACGAATACTCCTTTAGTTCCAACCATGACCATCTTCGTAATTCTGCAAATCCATTCCACCACGCCTTACAAATAAGTGAAATCTCTAATATATCGAGTTATCGTAAACTGAAATATTCTGCTTCTACCCAGAGTACATTTTAAGGAAGGTTAGCATTTTATAAAAATCAGCCATTAACATAGCCATATATTGAGACTGGATTCTATAGCTTAGTCAAGGAGCTCATACATAACAGAAGTAGAATACTTCAAATTAATTCGTTGTATCTAGCATTGTGCGCCTGAATTAACTCACTTGGCACTAGGTCTATTACAGCTCTGACATACATACTTATTCAAGGATATTTGTCTATAAAAAGGCCATGTCAAAATCGCCATTCCCTTTCACTATACATACATGAACAAAAGGCGAACAATTGTACAGGTAGACATGGTGCTGATACAGTGGGGACAAATTTACTTTACTTCCATACTGAACAGCCGAAACTCGGAAGAGAAGTAATTTCGTTGAAAGCAGATTGCAGGTTCTCTTCCGCTATCCTCAACGCTATCTCGCACTGGCCAGTATAGCCTGCAGCGTCTAGGTTGTCATGGCAACCAGAAGTTCACCGTCCCGTCAACGGAAAGATTTTCACCGCATTAAAATTGTCCCCGCCATAGAAAGCACTTATAGCTAGATTTTTTTTCTATAAAAGTAACGTTTTCAGCTTCGTAAGAATACGGTGCCTTCTAGCGCTAGAATATTTACTTATGCTGCATACAAAATTGGAAACAGTTTATTTGGTTTTTCTGCTGGAATTTTGTTACGCTACTTCGTTTTCTTTCAGAAACAATTTTTGTTTATTTGGTCAATGAAAGAACAAAATAATGGGTGAAGTACAACTTCACTAACTTCACCTGAAAAACCGCCACTGATTTAGAGTTTCTTGTATATGCCAGGTGATGCGTTAATGCAAGCAGTAAAACCGTATATTGACACTGGTCGGAGGAATACTTTAGATGTATTGATAACTGAGTTTACTCACGTTGTCCTCATGTTGTTCCGGTCAGTCTTTTAAGGACATTTAGTCTGTTTCTGGTTTTAGTAATGACGGTCTGAAGGTCTGGGAACCATGTTAGATGTTTGTCAAAAACTATGTCTAGATAGGTGACCTGATTTGATGGTTTGATGCGTTCTTGTAGGATAGTGAGATGCAGTTTCTTGTGGTTGCGTCGAACTTTAGATGTGCGTCTTATGGGGAGAAAGATGATTGTCTGTGTTTTATGCGAGTTTATTGTGAGACCCCATTTACTGCACCACGAGGGGAAGGAGTTGATTGCTTCTTTCATTGTTCTATTGATGTGTTGAATTGTGGTACTCAGAGCGAGAAAAACGGTGTCGTCTGCGCATTGGAAAGTTTATATATTCTGAGGAAGGAGAGGGAGATCTGCAACGAAGCGGTGATCAGGCTGATCCTTGTGGTACTCCGCAGTGTAGGATTATGGGATGGGATAGACTATTATTGATCATGATATAGGCGAGTCGGGAAGAGATTAAGGTGAAAATGAACCGAAGGTAAGTGACAAGGATATGAACGAACTATAGTTTGTAGAGAATTGCTCGATGCCAGACTTTGTCAAATGTTTTTACTAGATCGAATAAGATTAAACAGGAAGGGAGGAATTTGTTATAGTGTATAGTTACTTGGTTTGTGAGCCGAAGGAGTTGGTCGGTAATGCTATAGTTGGGTCGGGAGCCGGCTTGATGAATAGGAAGACGGTTATGGCTTTGTAAATGTTGATGGAGGCATTTTACTAGGAATTTTTCAAGGGTTTTGCTTAGGCATGAGTTAGCTGTATGGGTCTATAGGAAGAAACGGAATTTAGATATTTTTATTTTTGAGGAACATAAAGGTTTTCGAGGTTTTCCATTCTGGTGATATGTAGCCGCTTCTGGGGATCAAGGTATATATTGTGACGAGGAGATAGAGAAGGGTAGATGGGGATTCTTTGAGGTGACGATAGGTTATTTTGTCGTGGCCGGGTACGGTGTTTCGTTTGTTAGTGATGGCATTGGTGATGTCCTGGGGTGTGATATTATCTGTCAGTGGGTGGTCAGGGAGTGTGTGATTATGGTTAGGTTGTAGATGAGGGAAAGAGAGGTTGTCTTTCTGCAGGATTGCGTCGGAATGGATTGAAAAGATCCTGAGGTGTGAAAATTTATTGTAAGAAGTCAGCGAATACATCGGCATTTTCTTTTTGTCTGTATGAAGTACATAATCGTGGTGCAATAAGGGGTAATGTGGTTTGGAGTATTTACCTGTGAGTGTGTTAAAACGTTTCCAGAATATAGTGGGATGTGTATTGTCAGCTAGATTATTGCAAATTTTAATCCAGTGTCTTAGTTTGTAGGCCTTCAAATAATTTTGTACTGTTCTTTGTAGTTGTCTGTGCAGTCGTAGCGATTCTGGGTTATGAGTGCGTTGGTAGTCTCGATAGAGTTCTCTTGAACGTTTGATGAGGGCTAAAGTTCGGATCAGAGAGTAATGTGGTGGTAAGTTAGGTCTGAAATTATGGACTTTGGTGGTTGCGATGTACTTCTCTGATGCTTGTTGAATTGAATTGGTGATTTTGACTAGGCTATGATGAAGTTCGGTTTCATTTTCTGGTGTTTCAACTTCTGATTGAATGTATTGTCTATAGCTGTTCCAGTCGACACGATCAAAGCGTTGTAAGATTCGTGGTTGTGTATTGTTTGTTTGGTCAGTGTGGTTTGGAGATTGTACTATAAGTTTAACCGGTGTATGATCGCTGCCTATTAGATCTAGTACGTCTATGGTACATCTATGGCTGATGTTGGTTGAGGTTATGACTATGTCAGGAGTGATATTGGAGCATGGTCTGGCTGTTTTAGGGATGTGATGAATTGTTCCTGTGGTTTGTAAGGCTATGAAAGTCTGACTCTTCGTGACCAGGTCGGCTGTGTATGTTAATGTCGGCCATAATGATGTAGGTTCTGAAGTGACTTGAGATATAAGGAAAAAATGAGTTTGGGATGGTCTTATATCAAAAGTAGCGAGAGTGATATATATCAGTTTAAAGTATAATGTAGTGATGAGGTATTCCAGGTAGATTTTATGTATTTACAGCGTATTGAAAGTAGGCTATTTTGGTGAAAATTCCTATGGCGACTCCTCTGTTTGCCCGCTGTGCTGTTATGGTGCTATCTTGATGAAGTATGGTGAAACGTGATATTTTGCAAATGTCCTTTGGTTTGAGGTGTTTTTCATTTAGTAAAAATGTATGAACCTCTTCTTCGAGGAGCAGCTGTTCAAATATCGGTTTATGTGTGAGTATTTATTGGATATTTATAAATAGAAACACTAAACTCAGAATTGTGTACATTTTGTGATGGTTGGTACGGTGTGATCCATACACTGTTTCGGCACTTGCATGAAAATGAGCGTATGGTCCAGAATAGGTCGCATTAAAGGCGACATGTAAGGTAGTTTTAGCTACATATTGGATTTGAGCAATTATATGGTGTCTTTGGAAAGAGTGAATGTTTTGTAGGACAACGGTTATGAATGACAAAAGTTAGTCCATTGTAATTGGTTGGTATACAGAGGTAATGGGAGGTATAGCCTGGGTTTGAGTTTCAGCGGTCCGGATTGGTACTATTAATTCTGGTTTATCAGGTTGCGTGGCAGTTCTGGCTTTACATTTATAGCTGAACGTAGGATGACTTTCATTACATGTTGTGCATTTTGGCGGCTGTTGTATATCAGTACAGCTTTTAGTGGGATGAGAACCGAAGTAGTATCCGCACTTCATGGCACTACATTGTGCTGTGGTATGTGCATTGTATAATTGACATTTCTCACATCTTATTGGCAGAGGCGGAGGTGAGTGTTCTTCCCTGTAACGTCTCTTGTAGATGTAAGCGCCCCTGGTGAGAAGTTCGTCTATACTTTCTTGGCTGTTAGTCAAAACACGGATCATGTACGTTGGGCCTCCAGTTTTGGTTTTAATCCAGACGCATTTAGTGGTCACGTGGCCTTCTTCTTTTAATTCTATCTCTGCTTCTTTATCTGTGATTGTAGGTTCTACTCCTCGGACGACTACTAATAATGTCGGTGTTCTGCGTGGTGGTGGTGCTTGGCGAGTTGATCTGTTTTCTTGTCTTGTCAGGTTTACTGTTCTTCCAAATGTTTCGAAGCTATGTTTATTACGCATGGTAGTTGCGAAATCATTACACTGGGTAACAGCCAAAATATCGTCCGGGGTTTCTCAGCGGAATAAGACTAATTTTGATGCCCTGAGTTCGAAAATGACCTTGGTTTTGCTCAATCAGGCCAACTTTTTGAGACACAGCCATAAACCTGCCTGACGAGCTATACATACATATGCTAATATCAGGGGTTGTGAGTTCAGTCATTTCTCTAAATTCGCTGCATAAAAATTAGCAGGAATATTATATATTGTATTTATATTTATATTGTATAATATCATATAATATAATAATATTATTATTACTTTCAAATGGCTTCGGCGCGACGTTCATGCAGGAACAATCCTGACGTTTTCTGCTACATCTGCGGAGAATACACGCTGTCAGCGGACAGGAAGAACATCACAAGATTTGTGAAGGAAGCATACCAGGCTTACTTTAAAGTCAAGCTAGGTGACCAAGATAAGCCGTGGGCACCGCACACGGTGTGCAAGACGTGCGTGGAATACCTCAGGCGGTGGACTAAGGGCGCCAAAACTTCACTGAAGTTTGGGATTCCGATGGTTTGGAGGGAGCCGTTTGACCATGCATCGGATTGTTACTTCTGCGCCATCAATACTACTGGCATCAACCGGAAGAATCGGCACAGCCTCCAGTACCCCGACCTTCCATCTGCCCGCCGCCCAGTTGCTCACTGCGAAGAAATACCTGTACGAACGTTCACACAGCTTCCGCACATCGACGACGAGTCCACCACTTCAGACGTCGTAGGAGATACAGACCAGGAGTATGAAACACAAAATGGTCCGCAGCCCTTTTCACAATGTGAGCTTAATGATCTGGTTCGGGATCTCAGCTTGTCGAAGACTTCCTCCGAGCTGTTGGCCTCCAGACTCAAAGAGAAAAAGCTACTTGGCGAGGACGCGCGTATCACTTTCTTCCGTAGAAGGCATGAGGAGTACATGGGCTACTTCTGCCAGGAGGAAGACCTCGTGTACTGCCGAGATGTCGCCGGTCTTCTTCATAAACTCGGCGCTCCTACATACGATCCGACAGATTGGCGACTCTTCATGGACAGTTCCAAGCGCTCTTTGAAGTGTGTGCTGCTCCACAACGGGAACCAGTTCGCCTCAATCCCGCTTGCACATTCCACAACTCTCAAAGAGCAATATGAAGCAGTGAAGTATGTGCTTGACAAAATCCAATATAAGCAGCACCAATGGATGATCTGCGTCGACTTCAAGATGGTGAACTTTCTACTAGGTCAGCAGTCCGGGTTCACGAAGTACCCATGCTTTATATGTATGTGGGATAGTCGAGACAGAGTCCAGCACTATGTAAAGAAAGAGTGGCGGGCGCGAGAGCAGTTAGTACCTGGGGCGAGAAACATCATAAACGAACCTCTTGTTGACCGGGAGAAGATATTGATCCCACCGCTTCACATGAAGCTTGGGTTAATGAAGCAGTTCACACGCGCTTTGGACAAAGATGGGAGGTGCTTCAACTACATGTGCCGAGCATTTCCTCGACTGACCATTGAGAAGCTCAAGGCCGGCATTTTCGATGGCCCACAGATACGGCAGCTCATAAAGGACACTGAGTTCCAAAACTCCATGAACACGCTTGAGTGCGCCGCCTGGAAATCGTTTGTGCAGGTGGTAAACAACTTCCTGGGGAACACGAAGGCAGCAAACCACGCCACACTCATCAGCAACATGATAGAGGCCTTCCAAAAACTCGGGTGTTTGATGAGTCTCAAGATGCACTTCCTGTTCTCACACTTGGACAAGTTTCCTGAAAACCTTGGGGCGATGAGCGACGAGCAGGGAGAAAGGTTCCATCAGGACATGTGCCAAATGGAGGAGAGGTACCAGGGGAGGTGGGACGCAGTCATGCTGGCGGACTACTGCTGGTCGCTGAAGAGAGACAACCCAGCAGCTGCTCACACACGGAAATCGAAGAAACGCCGATATCTGCCTTGAACTTTGAACTCTTGTGTCATGTAACGCTCAACTGTGACTATATCTTGACATTCTGCCTTGGCAATGTTCAGTCTGCCTTCCATTTAGTTACAATAGGTTTTGTGTCGGAATTGCAGGAATTCATTAGTTCATATCGTTCCGCTGACTAGTCATGTAACGCTCATAGTTATGCTTATTAAATTTCATATGCATTACTTTGAATACGTTGGTAGTTACAATTGGTTTTGTGTAAGAATTGCAGGAGTTCATATTGTTCCGCTGACTATTGTCATGTAACGCTCATTCTTATAATTATATTTAGAATTATGCTTATCAAATTTCATATAAATGAATTAATTTGGATACGTTGACTTTTATTTCTTGAGGGAAACGGACAAAATTGTCAGGGGTTTATCAGCAGAAATTAGTTTTTCTTACGAAAAACAGATTTTTTTGAAATGTCTGTAGAAAAAAATCCTGACCTGATTGAGCAAAACTAAGGTCATTTTCGGACTCAGGGCATCAAAATTAGTCTAATTCAGCTGAAAAACCCTGGACGATTTTCCAAAATTTTATTTTTGTTGCCCAGTGTTATCAGTAGATTGTATTATTATGCCATTTATTTTTAGAATGATTCTTACGATTCTGTCGCGATGTACGTATTTTGTCAGTTGCTGGTAGAGTAGTTTTACATGTTGAAATTTCGTATCAAAGTCCGTGAACAGAAATGAAAATATTAGTGTTGTTGTTGCAGTTGTTGGAAGCTGTTGAAAATGGATTTTGTTTGTGATGTCCATTTGGCTTTCTTCATCTGATTCGGATTCACTAATTGTATGTGTCTTTTTGGCAGGCGGTGATTGTGATGTGGTGTGTCAAGAGTTTGGATTTTCCGGTGATCGAGATGACTGTTTCTCCTTGTCTGGTCTTCTTGGAATGGCTCCTAAAATAGAATAGTTTGGCGGTCCAGATATCATTTGCTGAAGTCCTGAGTGTTGACTCAAGGTGGGACCACCCGTGGGGATAGTAGCCCAGGTGTCTAACATTCTTTCCACCTCAGATAATAAATTGTGAGCCCTTGGTTGAGGTGAACTTGGCCCACAAGATTCGTTCTGACGTGGCGAGAAGAGACGAAGGATGATGACGTAGGAATGTTCAAGAAGAAAACTGGCAACGGTGATGTAAACACTAGGCTTGTCAGCTGAGTGATGAACTACAGAGATTTAATTTTTTAATCAAATACATTCACACAAAAACTCCAAGCAGAGTGAAGAAATAAACAAATTTATCTTCTAATATTCACCAGGTACCAGTTTGTAATTCAAACAATAACCATGAAAGTAAATTGTGGCAAAACAGCATTCAAGAATATTGTCACAGAAATTGGACATATGGATTATTTTATTACCAGACAAGATGTGAGCGCTAGTGTACTCTATCGGCCAAAATGTTCAATTATTATCTCCCACACCTGAAGTTTAGTCAGAGCGAATAGTTTAGTGTTGGAGTATTAATTTGTTTAGATAAATATGATTCCCAATTAACTTCGTAACAGATGTACGAAATATTCGTTTTAATAATCTGTTTTCTAAATTATTACTATGCCATAAGTGTTCGCAATTCGCAGAACTGAAATTACTCTCTTCGTGGTCTACCGGAATTTTGCAGCTCAACATACAAGCATGTGTATATTAATTTGCGCGCTCTGATTATGTGTAAACATGTCTTAACACAGCCTACTATAATATGGATATTTGCCTCCCGGCAATGTTTGTCCAACGGAAACAATATACTAAGTTCTAATTACATAGATTATAATTACATTCATTCACTAAACAAAATCTCATAAATTTCAGATGTGTCGGCTAAAGAGTATAGTTTAAAAAATAGTTTTTATTACAGTATAATTATCATCTTCTTTACGATTTTTAACCAACCCGAGCAGAAATAGCGAAGACTTAGAAAGAGAAGTATCTTTATTAATATTTGCTTATCAATTATTTAAAATATTTGAATATACAATTATAGTTTTAAAAGATGTTCTTATGATAATAACAGTTACTATTATTAATAATTTACTGGTTTACTCACTTCAACACAGACAGTACTTCTTAGGTACTGAGGTTTTCGGCGAACATAATGAGTAGAGCCAAAGCAGATCGATTCTGAGTTAACAAAAACTTCTTTAAAAAAAACTGTTAAGAAACATTTTAACTATTTGTTTGTATTATATTAATTATTTTTAATCAGATTTAGTTTGAATATTGCATTTTGTATATTTTAAATATTAATATTTATGAAGAACAATCTATTTTAATTTTTATTATGTATTGGTACTAATTTCCACAAGGAAAATAGATGGGCCTAGAAGTTGGTACAGAAGAAGATGAATCTTCTATTTTAATAATGTTTAACTTAAGATAGTTTTTATTTTATTTATTTACAACTTAGTACTTTAAAGCTTGGCAAACTATTCTCATGGCTGTCGTTGCTTTCGTGTGAAAGTTATTTAGTAATTAAGTACATAAATTGCTCTAACATTTCCTATGATACCCAATAAATTAGCTGACTTGTGTTATTATGTTCTGTAGTGCCTATTTTTGTTTTCTAACCTTTATTCTCTGCAAATGCAAACTAGTAGACTGTTTTAAATCGCAGGCTCGTATGTCCTTATACACTGAGAAAATAATAAAAACAATTTCTATGTATGCTGTGTCAACCCAAGTGAATGCCTAACTAATAAAAATTTTCACCTAGTGAGTTAGTAACTCTCCTGTTACGTTACCCCCCCCCCCCCCCGCACATCGACCATTCAAATATCATCGCCGCTTTCATCATATCTTTTCAAGGTAGTAATAAATCTATACCTATTAGACCTAAAAGTTTTAACAAAATATGTTCCTACAGTACAGCCATAACTTGGTGATTATTTGCGCTTTAGGATTGAAACTTTCTGAGCGGAAATCTGTCATTGTATAGTTCCTGTTACGAGTGGGTCATTCCATTCCAAATCAGCCAGAAAAAAATGGTGGAATGTCACCCATGGTTTCCAATTTTCGTACATTGGTTCTTGATAGGAGCATTAGTAGTATAAATTCCAAGTTACAGATTTCAAGACCACTTGTATCCAGAGCTACAGAGTTTCAAATTTAGCATTATATTGTCCTTAAATGTTGTCGAGACCGACATTTTACGGAGATACAAACACTTGATTTTTACTTTTTTTTTTAATTATATCTCATGAATAATTGTCAAAGACAAGATTAGGTGCGTGTTGTGTAAAATTCATCAGATACCTATAATTTTTAGCATGACTTTATGATTGCGAGAAAAGCCGTTTCTGAAATGGTGTACATCTTGCAACGTAGTACCTTGAATATCTCAAAAGGAACACCAGATACAGATATGGGACTTACACCATTGGAAACAGCAAAATAATTTATATAGAATGAGGAAATAAAAAGAATGGAACCTATGTGGGAATTCCATTTGGGAAGATTTTATATTTTACCTCATTATATAAACTGGTGTGGACATTGCAACATAATACCATGAATATCTCGAGAAATATTGAATTACCAATTGCAATTCAACAATTTTATTGTGTATTTACACATTATTGACACTTTACGAGCACTTTATTGACCTGTCATAGATTTTACAAACTATGCACAACATGTTTCTGTGTGTATCAACGGCCTTCAAGCTACAAAATATGCTCAAAATGTGCCCATCTGGGTCAAGGACAGTTTGGAAACAAATATGAGTATACTAGATACGCGTTAGCTTAGTGGTAGAATGCTCATTTCTGGATCGTGGGGTCTTAAGTTCATTCCTGGCTGGTGTTACGTGGACTTTGTACTGAACTAAAAAAAGTGTGCGTGGGTTACTCGGCCGTTTAGTACCTAACCAACTAACTATATGGCTTATGGAACTCGCATGTTCATCGCAGCAGTAACAAACGTTCGCCATTGGATTCTATCCTGGACAACATCAAGCCAGTTTTCGTCACGAACACCTTTTTCTCGCAGATTTCTTCTAATATTGTCCTCCCAACGACGTCTCGCTCTTCCCAATGGTCTCCTTTCATCCGGTCTTCCAACCACGATAGAATATAATCTTCGATTTCCCCCCTTTCGAGATACATGATCTGCCCACCTTAGTCGTCGCGATTTCATTATTCTTACAACATCTGGTGAATCGTACAGTCCACGGAGTTCTTCATTATGCAGTCTTCTCTACTCTAAAGTCATCTCATCTCGTTTCGGCCCGTATATCTTTCTCAAAACCTTATTTTCAAACACTCGTAATTTATGCTCATCTGCTAGGGTTGTACTCCAACTTTCGCTACCGTAAAGTATTACCGACAGAATAACCGTTCTGCATATTTTCAAAGGGCAATTTCCTCGATATTAATCGCGATGTTAGAAGTTTTTGGACTGAATAGAAACATGCGTTTCCCTATACTAAGTGACTTTTTATTTCTTCCGTTACCTCATTTTTGCTTATTGCATATGCTCCCAAGTGTTTAAATTTGTTTACTTTCTCTATGACCTAATTCCTAATTCTTATATTCTTATGTTTTTATTTCCTTCATTCCCTCTGTTTCGGCTTGTTATCATGTATTTTGTTTTATCTATATTTACCTGTAAACCTATCTCATAGCACGCTTCTACAAAGACATCGGTGTTGCTTTCTAGTGCATTTATATCGTCCCCTATTAAATCTACATCATCCGCGTATACGAACAGTTGATTCAAACCATTCAATGATAGTCCCTTTTTGTCCCCTTTAATTTTTAAAATCGCATATTCTAACGCAAAGTTAAACAGTAGTGGTGACAAGGCATCGCCTTGTTTGAAACTATCTGACATATTATTTTACCTATCCGTACTCTGCTTATGGGGTCGCTGAGACATATCTTCACTAGATGAACCAAATTTTTCGGAATTCCAAATCGTATCAGGATACTGTATAACTTTTCCCTTTTGATAGAATCATATGCTTTCTTAAAATCAATGAATAGCTGATGAACCTTTCCACTGTATTCCCATTTCTTCTCCAAAATTTGTCTCAAGCCGAAAATCTTGTCCAATGAGGATCTATTTCTTCTAAATCTACATTGATGATCTCCAATTATTTCATCTGCGTATATACTTAGGCGTGTTAACAGAATATTACCTAGTAACAGGTTGGAACTAATAAGATTCCTTGGTAATTATTACAGTCTGATTTATCGCCTTTATTTGTAAATCGGAACTATTATTGAGGTATTCCATTTCTTTGGGAGCTCCTCCTTTCTCCATACAGCACCTATCAACTTACGTACTTCCTTGATTAGTACCGTTTCTCCTGCTTTAATTAATTGGCTTGAATATTGTCTATTCCTGGCGATTTGAAATTTTTCAGTTTTTTACAGACATTTCGATCTAGGTTCGCTAGGTTCGGGTGTCCACGGTTCTGAGGTATGGATTTCAAATTGCTCTGTTTGTTCCCCGCTGTGTACATTAAGAAGTTTGTCGAAATAACTTTTCCACACATCGACAATTTTAGTCGGATCTGCCTGAAGATTTCCACTTCATTTCTAATCATTCCTAATCTCGACTGGTAAACTTTCCTTAACGAGTTTACCCCTTTGTACAGATCTCCATGTTGTTTGTCTTCCTGTTTTCCTCTATGTCTTGAATCTTCTGCGTCAGATATTCTCGCTTTTCTTTTCTGAACCCCCGAGTGGTGTTGTGTTTCGCGTTGCTGTAGTGGTTAGTATTTGCTTCGCTTTTATTACTTAGCCATCGTTTCCTTACTTGCTTTCGTTCCTCATGAAGCTTGAGGCATTCCTCATCAAACCCAGGTTTGTTTTTCTGTTATATCTTCTCACCTACACGTTCCTTCGCTGCGATCTTAATTATTTCAGGGAAATGCCTCCCACATCTTAGTTCCATCAATTTCATTATCAATATCATCATTATTATTACTAGAGTCAGCTAGGATTTCGAATCTATTTGAGAATTCGAGTTGATAATCTGCTTTTATGCTTTGATTATTTAACCGTTTCACTTCGAATTTCAGTTGTTTTGACTCCTTGCTTTCTCTGTTCGCGATGCATAACTTTTCACTTACCTTTGTGATCACTAATTGATTTTCAGTGTCACCTTCTGCTCCTCCGTACGACCTAACATCCATTATGTTGGTGTGTCTCCGTCTATCTACTAATACGTGATCGATCTGGTTGAGAGTTTTGCCGTCCGGAGATACCCATGTGTATTTGTGTTCAAAGTACGTGCTCTTTACCAGAAGGTTTTTCGAAATCGCGAGAGTTATCAGTCTTTCTCCATTGTTGTGAGTTCTTTCGTGAAGACTGTATTTGCCTATAGTAGGTAAATAAGAAGAAGGTCTATATTCTTCTTCCCTCCCTACCTTAGCGTTGAAATCACCTATCACAATTTTCTAATTATACTTTGGTAATCCGTCAAACAGGCTCTCTAGATCATTGTAGAATATATCTTTGTTGTACCCATCAGCCTCATCGGTCGGTGCATAGACATTTATTAAAACTGTGTTGCGCCATCGGGTACGCATCGTAATGTAGGATAGTCTTTCGTTTACGAACTCTATGTTCTGAATCGCCGGAAGGATGCTGTTCTTAATGAGGTATCCCGTTCTGAAATTGTGTGACTGAGTTCCCCGTAGTTCAAAGTGTATTTTCCCTGTCGGATGTTGTCTTGACTCTCCCACCGGACTTCCTGTATCACTAATATGTCTAGCTCGTACTTCTCGGTCTAGCGTATCGCCACCTGAAGAGCGCCCGTTTGATATAATGTTCGTACGTTCCACGTTCCTATTCTAAGGTCTTTCTTAATCCTGTTCTTGGAGCACCCTGAAGCAGTCCCTGCCCGGAGATCCGAATAAGGGGACTAGTTTACCTCCGGAATATTTTACCCCAGGAGATTCCATGAACCATCTGTTACTATTTCTTGACATACTTTAGCGGTGTGGAGTTGTCAGCTCTACGACCTCGCAGTAAAAGTAGACATTCAAGATGTCATCCTCTCTCCATCTCTGAGCCTTGCCGCTGACATTCATCTTCATGTGGTAATGGTGAAGCTGTTTCCCTTCACCATGATATTTTTGATCGGGTTATCTTCTGCTAAGCTTTGTAGATCCCTCTACTAACTTCAAGGCAGCAGTACTGGTTTTGATCCGCCCCGGAATATTTCGGGTACCCACCATATCTGGTCGGCATTCCCCTATCCGCCACCTGGGGAGGCGCCCGGTGGAAGATCAGTAACTCCAACAAGTATTCCATATCATTTACGACTCGAATATTTGAGTGCACTTTTTTTTTTATCATGCACGATGAAGAAAAGACGACCTGGCAAGCTTGAAGCACAGCACTTTTTGTGCCTGCTACATGACGCGGTACCACTTCTTCATTGTACCAGTTCTCCCATAGTCATCCATTCGGCTGTGCGAAAGTTGTCTACAGATCTTAAGTAAAATTCGAGCTCAGATTCAAGCATGGAACAGTTTGTTGCACTGCTGCACGAAGCATCTCCATTCGTGTGCTGGATATCACTATTGCTATGATTCTCTTCAGGTGATTGAATTTCCCCTTGAGAAGTCCCATATCTGTATCTGGTGTTTCCTCTGAGATATTAATGGTATTACATAAGTTCTTAGTATGTTGAAATGTCCAGAACCATTTTATATAATGGGATGGAGAAAAACGTTTTCGAGATGAAGTTACCACGAGATTCCACTATTTTTATTAAATAATTCTATAGAAAATGTTCTGTTCTTTTCAATGGTGTAGGTCCCATATCTGAATCTGGTTTTGCTTTTGAGATATTTCAGTATTACGTTGCAAGACGTTCATTGGTTTAGAAACTGCTATTTTCGCAACCATAAAGCCATATAAAAAAATGGGTTTTACAACTTTGTTATGAAATTTGAATTCTCTGATTAATTTTACACAAGAAACCCCTAACCTTGTCTTTGACAATTCATGAAATATGGCTTAAAAGAATAAAATTCAAATGTCGCGACATTATTTAAGGACAATAGATGCTTACTTTGAAGTGCTGGAACTGTGGATAAAGGTGGCCTAAAATGCTGTAGCCTAGAATTTATACTAATACATACACCAAGAGCCAATGTACCAAATTTGATGAAAATTGGTGACATGCCCTGGCTGAATTGGCATAGAATGACCCAAGTGCAGTCTCATTTTTTGAAAGGCACATACCCCCTTCTTTCCCTATACTCTTCAATTGCATTCTTCTAATTGAATACGTAAAAGTTCCTACCTACAAACGCGCTGAAAAAGTTTTGGACTGTAACTTTTTTATTATTTTTATCAGCGTAATGAATTTTCATGTGAACATACTTTGGTTCTTTGAGTATATAACCATGTTACTCATTGTAACACCGCTGTCTGGTAAGTCTAGCGTTCTTCCCATGCCAAGAAGACACCTTGGTAAAACTGAGCGAGCTGACTTGCACACCTTTGTTTCAGAGAGGCAGTGAGGTCTTTGTTACTATCCCAGACAGGTGATCCTTGAGACGTCCGAAGAAAAAAAAAGTCGAAGCAGGCCAAGTCCTGACTGTCAGGAAACTGAGTCCCCATAATTCTGATTTTCTGCAGCCTAACCGTGCCTGAGTGGGGCCTTGCATTATCGTGATGATGTTTATTATTCTTATCCTGGAGCTTTGTTTTTTGGATCCTGAGTGCACTTCTAAGTTTGTTCAAGGACAAATAATACGGTTTCTTATTAATTATTGACCCACGTTTCAACTTTTGTGTGGTTAAATATATATCATTCTTTAATTCTTCCTAAGTTGATCAATGGCATCCTTGTTCACATCGTTTGCTGTACTAGCTGGTCCGCCGGATCGTGGCTGGTCCAGTAGACTGAAATCGTCGCTGTTGAACCTTTGCATCCATCGTTGGATACTGCTGCGGTCCAAAGTCTAATCCTCATAAGCAGCTTTCTTCGAATTGTTATGGCTAACACGTCTCCGATTTTGTAAAGGAATCGTAATTCAATCACGGACCATTGGTGGGTGCGGCTGCTCTACTTCATTTGTCCACTGCGCCTCACTTGTAAGTACAGAAACAAAATGTGAATCATCAACTTGTACACAAAGGACCAAAGTATGTTCACATAAAAATCCATTGTCCTAGTGAAAATAATAAAAAAAAGTTGCAGTGCATAGTGCAAAACATTTTGAGCGCCCTTTATAACCTAAGAGTCAATATCGTCTTAAAGAGACATAAAGCATATTGAAATAAAATATGTAGAACTTACGTAAGCAATAAAGTAAACAATTCTGTTGCTCTCAAAAAATATAAAATTACGTACAGAACTTTAGTTTATACCTATTCATACGTTGATGGATAACTTTCAAAGATAATAGTTTTAGTAAAAATAATTCTGAATGTTTCTCGTGAGTAGAATTCGGATTTTCAGACACCAAACTTGACTGTTTAGTTGACTAACGTAGTTCTAAAGCAGTTACAGTGTGTTCTACAAAAGTATACTACATGTTCTGGAAAAGATCGAGAAATCATAGCTTCCGGACATCGTCTAAAGTCGCTTCTACGTCTTTGTTATTTTCTGTATTTTTGTCTGTATTATTGTAATTAATTTTAATCTTCCTCAAAACACATAATGAATCTACGTTGAACTATGGGAAATGATCCAACAACTTCCTTTCATACAGCCTGCATTAGTCGACCAACTTTGTCATTCTGTTGCACCATAGCGCATCACATGACACTCTCTCATCCTCCATATTATCGAGCCGCCGTAGCTCAGTGGCAGAGCGTTGGCGTAGCATTCGGGAGGTCGTGGTTACAATCCCAGCGGCCGATCATCTTGACTAAGGTTTTTTCAAGGTTCTTCCTCAGCGACACGAGGCAAATGCCGGGATGACATCTTCAACATAGGCCCTGACCGACACCTTCCTTCATCCTTTCCCCTTCCCTATCCCGGCCTGAGCCTTAGATGCCTAAAGGCCATAAATAAAATTTAAGTTCAATTCAAATTCATCCTCCATATTGGCTTGACTTGTTTCCAATTAATTACTTACTTCTGGTATCTGCATTAATTCGTGTCAGTAAACACATTATGTAGATGAATTTTTGGTGTCACAGTTCTGAGCCTATATTCATCGAGGATTTCACACTGTCACAGATCGGCGGGAAAACTGTGTGAATATATTCAGAGCGAGACTACTTTGGATTGATACAGGCGCCCAGTGGACATTTCAATGCATTAGCCCATTGTTAAGCATGTCAGATAGTACTTCTACATTTTCTGTATCAACCCTTTCTGGAATAGAGTATGATTATGAAACCATTATTAAACCCTTTCTAATCAAAGATTGTATTTTCTGCAACATTTTCTGCAAAGAGACATTGTCATCAGGCGTGTGGAGGAATAGCTTCGACCCCGGGCGGAAAGTAATTAACTTAGAAGACATTGACTTTTTCCTGTATCAAGAACCGCATTCAAAGTTATGGTAATGTCAAACAGAATGAAGAAACGTCAATGCAATCCAGAAAGAAAGAGTGTCTTCCGTAGAATCGCAAATTTGAATAAAGGCTGGATACATACTCTTCTTTTATCTATCTCTTTGCAAAAAAGAATATATCTGTACATTGAGAACAAACGTACTTGTTCGATAGACACTGGAACAAAGATAGAACAACTCAAGAGCGCTAACTTGGCTCCTAGCTTTTATAGGGTGTGGTGCATTTTACTGGTACGTGCCGTAAAACGGCACAAATTCTCTGTTAATGGGACCCTGCATTTACTCTTAACATGGTTGTGGTTGGAAGGCTGGATTGTGAGCTGGGAGAAAAGGAGAGGAGAGGTGAAAGGGTTTCCAGAAGGTAAGGGAGAAAACCTCTTGTATCTAGAGATCGTTCTTTTGACTCTGTGTGTGTGTGTGTCGCATAGAAGCAGCAAGAGTACCACCAGAAGTGCTCCCAAAAGGAGGAAAGGTTTTAAGATATTGATTTGCATAATTGTCTTAGCAGGAGGATGAGGATGTCGCGGGAGGCTGCTGAAACGTGGTGCAAGTCTGAAGGAAGAGAAAGAGAGATCAAAATTGGAGACAACGACAAAGGAGAGGAGAAGTTCAAACGCTTAACAAAATATGCTATCCTCTTTCTTTTCCTCTTCTCATTCTTTCAGTCATTCTTCTTTCTTCTTCTTGATCTTCTACTTTTACTGTTTATTTCCTTAACTGAAGAAAAAGAATTTCAGGAAGATTACTGCTGAGTTTCCAGTAAGTCAACGTAAAGTTCCAAACACCGAAGAAAAGCGACTCCAAAACTCTATTTTCTCTACATTTGTTCTCCTTTATTTTATTCTTCTCTCGCTGTTGCTGCTACTACTGCCTTCTCTTGTCTAATCATCTTCTCTTGTCCATCTTCTTCTTCTTTTCTTTCTATTGTGTGAAGATGAACGTAAGAGATACATACTTCTCATACAATACTTTTCTAAAGAAACTCTAAAAGTTTTTTTTTTTTTTTTAAATGGCTCAATTCAGTTAGTTATACGCTTAAAATGTTAGAACTTGGAATCATTTTCGAAATTTATTATTAAAGGCCTGCTCAGACGGATTAAATCTCCTTCACATCCCCTGCAAAATATGAGAATCATCCTGTTTATAACAACAGTTTCAGAAGAACAATGACAATTTTAATTTGTTAGTATAGATTGAACCTTCGCCGCAAATATACGACGTCGTATTATTAATTCTACCAAAATTATATTCTTTAGTTTCTACTTCATATGCATGTGCATAACCTGCAAAATACTACATAGAATTGTATATGTAAAGCTTATATGTATGTATTTCTGTACATGTTGTCACTGTGTTCTCGGACAGCTCACTGAGAGAGTTAGGTTGAGTTGATGTCATCACGACTCATTCATTGAGATAAAACTGTCAATTACTTCTGTACTAATAAGTGTAGAGACTTGCTGTGTTAAAATCCTCTCGCAAAGTATCTTTCTCACTTAACAAGAATTCAAAACCCCATGTTTTAACGAGGACTTGGTCATTAAGGTCATTTTTACACGACGCAACTAATCGTGGTAAGAGATTGCATCAATTTATTATCTGTACAGCAACAACAAGCAACTTTGATTCCATAGTCATGTCAGTCGAAAAAGGGAACCGAATGCGGAATTTCCTCTTCTTGTCTGGCTTGTTCTTTTCCCTGGTGAAACGCTAACTTCTGCCCAATACGGCGTAAGTGACAAACTAATTGGTCTGTTCTCAACGCATGCTTCGTCCTCTTGCTTATTGACACGGAATGAAAATAGCATCATTCTAACACTTTGAGGGCATTTCTCGCTTCCTAAGTCACATTGAGTATATTTTTGGAAGTTCTTTTATCTTTTCATCTTTGCATTTAACCACCTTTGCTGTGAGTCCATCTTCTCCAGGGCAATTTCCTCATTAGAGGGTAAACCCGAGTATAAAAACATATTTCCAAATGGCTGCCGAATTGAACACACGTAGAGCGCAAAGTTTCCAATTTCCGAATACCTGTCTCCTAAACAAATAAACGTAGGTGACAAATATTTTTACATTTGCATTTCTGGGAACAAGCTATCCTAAAATATGTCGCATAACCCTTACTCTTATTTTGGTGCGACAAATCATCTTCCGACTGTGTATATGACTGGGACACCTTATATACATATAATATTCGATCCACTACTGGATGAGACCTGTCCCCGGAGGGAGGATATTGGTCTACTGTTCCCACGTCCACCAGACGGGTTGAGAGAGGATATTATATAATTCATAATAGATATTGCAATTATAAGTTATCCACAAGGAGGGGGCTGTAGCCCCACTAGAAATTGTTCCTTCTGTCGCCCATGGGGACAGTCCCAAATTTTAGGGCTTTGTCCCGGTGTCCCCCCAATTTTTTTAAAGTCCCGAATTTCATGGCTTAATCTGAATAAACTGTGAAGGGGGGTAATCTTAAACAACCTATGTGGAAAGATTTGGAACAGATTCGACAATGTTTAAAAATGCTTCACCATCTGTACCACTCGACGATATGTTGAACAAGCTGTGTGTACTTTCGTCTTACTTCACTGACGATCTCTTTGTAGAGTGGGCTAAACTTAAATTAACTAAACAACTAAGATGATTACCGGTTCTCAAGGACCTAAATCAACAAGAGATAACCGTCCCAAAATGAGAGAAAATGTGTGAATTCGTGCAGTGATTTCCTGGTATAAATGCTTCTGTAGAGAGGCCAATTTCTAATAATTTCTTAGGAACAAAAATCGAATGTGTGAAAGCCATATTAATTATTCAGATGAATAATTCCAAATCTTGCACGCTTACTTACTTTTAAAAGTAAAAGATACGTTATATTGTGAGGTACGACAGCTTATATCTCCTTCTTCAGGTGAATGATACTGGTATGTAACCTAATGAATACAATTATCTCTGTACCTATAATTTGTACTAGTAACTTCGGTAATTTTCAGTAAATATATCAGTGTGATTTTTTTGCCCCTTTTTGTCCCATTTTTTGGTATTACTTTAGCATCTTTTCTCTCCATTTTATCCTTTGGAAATTGCCCCTAAAATCCTAAGCGATCATTGAAGTTTTTAGAGGAATGAAGTATTATGCCATTGCAATAATGGGAAGCAACAATGGTGGAAGAGGTGGATTGTTACATAATAATCAACGATAATCACACTCCTCAGCTATCAATTAATAGAACAGAAAGAAAGAAAGAAAGGTAGATACTTGTCCGTTGTTTGTGATGTTAAAAGATTACATCATATTGTCTGTACAGGGTGTTCAGAAATTGTGACAACTTTGAAGAAGAAATCAAAAATTCAAAAATTTCGAAAAAAAATTTCTCTCTTCCATAATGGTAAGCACGTACTTGTTTTGAGTAACCACTTTTCTAGGTAATTTATCGTAAAAATACTTTTGAGAGGTTGAGACTGTTGCTTTTACTTCAACCATAACGGAAAGTTAGTTGTTTTCGAATTTTTTTCCATATTTGGTTGTCATTTTATATAAAAAAAACATTTTCAAAAAACAACAAAATTTTCAGTATAGTTAAGACTCTCGTATGTTTCAGAAGCTGACTAAGGTTTATTATCGACCAGATATTGGTTAGATTTTACAACTAAATGTTTCTAAATAAAAAAAATATTTTAAAAAAATTCTTACTAAAAAGTTTTTTTTTTTTTCAAGAAAATCATATTTCAAAAATATTCTATTTGTGCATGGTTGAAAAGCATGGGGCACGACCTTTTCTATATATATTTTTTATTAAATGCAATCACTTGATAAATTCTTCAAATCTGGCGTAATATTATAATATAATTTTCTTTTTATTATTGGTATATAATATTACAGTATTACTCTATATAATATTTTATAGTATAATATCACGTTCTGCATTATATGTATCTCAATATACTTCATAATACTATTATAATACTCTTTTTTATTATATATATATATATATATATATATATATAAATATTTAGGTATACCTATATGTAATATGACATGAGAATTGATCACTATAATTATACAGTGATTATATAAGAACGCGCCCCATACTTTTCTTTTTAGTCATGGATAAATATATTTTTTTAAAGTATTTTTCAAGAAAATATTTTTTTTACTTTATAGTACGATTTTTTTAAAATAAAAAAATGTTTATAAAAACTATTTTTATTTTTTTTTATTGTATACCTTTAAATCATAATTAAATCAAATCGTTATCTATTTATGCGTCGCTAAATATAAAAGCATGAAGCTCCGGTCCCTTGGTAGCATATTAGCCATGCAAACGACAATTTTTATAAAATAGGCTGGCAACACTGACAATTACAGTGTTTAGATTCAGGAAAATCCACAGTAGTTGTGTCGAATAATGTTTATGCCAAGTTTGGCGCTGCTAGGCCTAACTGAATGGAAGCAATTTGCATAATATATAAGCTACAGTGTCTATCAGACACTGGTTGCCCGGATAAGGGTGAGGTATTTATTAAATTAAATAATCAACTTTTTCTCAAACATCATTTTGCTGATAGAGGTTGTTCACGTATTTGACCATAGATGCCAAACATCAAATTTCATCGTATTCTTAGACGATGGAGTGTAATTTTCTATTTTTGTTCGTTGATTTGGCTCGAAATAGTACTTTGTTTAAATTCAAGCTTCACTTCATAGTTTAACAACTCTGAAAGGTTGACAGTAACTATTCACAATTCAGTTAGTGTACTATCATGGCCAAAATAATGTTCACATGACTTTGTTATACACGATTTTTCTCTAATCCTACAAGATAGGCCACCCAATTAACGTAGAGTGGGCGGTGTGTGATTCTGAGAGTATGTGTGTGAACGAGAAAGGGTTGGAATTTTCTTTTCTTTAAGAGGAAACATTATCACATGTCCTGGGTTCTGGAAAGATGTTCATGATTTCTTGTAGTGTGTAGCAAATAATAAAAAAAGGTAAACAAGTCGTATTTCAAACAGCAAAACAGGAAACCTAACAACATTTTTATTTTAGGTGGGCCACTAGTTGAAGTATATTGAAAAGTTTAATTCAAATTGTCCAATAGAAAATATCCTTACCGAACATGGAGAATAAAAAATGAACTTAAAACCTATGGTTTCTTTCTTATTTCTTTCTTAATGAATTCCATAGAACACTAACGTTATGCTTGAAAGACAAGAGAAAATGTCTGTTTCTATCAGTTCTGAAAAAAATGGAAACATATTTATCCTTTATAATTTCTGATATTATGTTGTTATTTTGTGTGTGCGTGCGTACGATATTGTGTGTGCGTGCATGTGATAAACATCGAAACGAGTATGCTTTCTTCCGAGCGCCGTACCTTACTTGGTAAAACGTTCATTTCGTTCTCCGGAGGTCCTCGGTTCGGTACCAGAGGCTGACTGTCCTGACTTAGGTTTTCCCAGTGTTTTCCCACTGCGCATAAAAAAGATTGCGACAACGAAAGCCGGCCAAGTGACACCTTCTTATCCCATAATCGTGTCTTGTAAACAGACCCCCTCTTTCTCCTTCCTTCGTCTCACCCATACTGAAATCAGCAAACATCATGAACACGTTTTGTTTTTCAAAATAGACATGTATTGGTATCGATAAAATGAAAGAATAGAGGCGAGACGAATCAATATACATAAGTTGATGGAGAGAGAAATTTTAACACATACAATGAAACATTGAAACCTATCGTATATCTGTTAGACAGAGGCAGAGAAATGAGAGAGAGAGAGAGAGAAAAGGGGAGATAGAAGAAGAAGAAGAAGAAGTACAGATAAAAATTTTGAATTTAAACGTAGTTAAAATATTAATTTCAGTTCCCACAGTAAAACGTTCAGTTCCCACAAATCAAATCTAACAGCAAGAGAGAAGTAACTTTTGGATTTTATATTTTTTCAGGGTTATTCCAATATATAAAGGGTGCTTCAAACATTCATTAAGTCACTTTCACAATGGAGACCAAACTTGGTGGTCAGATTAAATACTAATGGTTCCAGTGAAACTCCAGAGTTTTGAGACATCTAGGATAATGTCAAAAGTGTAACACACATTCTTTGTTTGCGCGGGGCTAGTTTGCAAATTCGGTGAGGCTTATTAAACATACTGGTTCGGAATACTTTGTAATTCCCGAAATTCCCAGTTCATAGATTTTCCAGACCGGGTCAATCGGTTTACGGGGTCATTTATGTTTGGGTCAGGCCCTATCAAAGGGTCATCAAAAGTGGCCCGGAATTGGCTCTGGAACACGCACGAAAAAAGAGAGTTTGTGTAAAGTAAGATAAAAAATAAAGATAGAGAGAAGAAGAGAAAGACGCAGCGAAGACACGATAACAATACATCAAGAAAGAGAGGAAGAGAGAAAGACCAATGAAAAACATGAAAACTAGATTATCATTATGCCAAATAGCACACACTGTTTGCTCGGATTATGATCAGTGATGCGTTGTAAGTTCTCCACAACCCGAAGATAAATCTCTGTTTGAATACTTCAGTGTATGCGAAAAAGAAACTGGCTGGTGGGGAATCGAACCCAGGTTTTCAAATTAAAAGTCCAGCACGCTAGCGATACTCCACGGGTGAATCTCTACCCAAAATGTGCCTAACAAATGTTATAGTGTTTCTTTCTAAGAATAATAACAGGAAAAGTGCATATTTCTGATTAATGACGTGTTCTTACCCCCCTGGGACTTGATTTGGACTTTTCCAACCAACATTCGTAAATCGTCTTTCTCTCTTTAGTGACTCGGGTGCTTCATCCAACAGTCGGAAATATTCTCCGTCTTGTATGAGAAG
>JAGDQP010006109.1:0-74311 GCA_022664845.1 Lepisma saccharinum | reverse complement strand
TACCCTTTCCAATTTGACATTTTGAAGTTGCCCCTCGCCTACACCCCTTGGAGAGGGGCTTGGCTGACAAGTTTTATAGCTCAAAATGATAGCCCCTCAAAATAATGCTGGACGTGTTTTTACATTTTCTCATATTTGTAGCCTTTCGGTCGATACAAGGGGTGGCAACTTTTAATCTCTGCAATCTGAATGTCTGCAATTGTTTTTCATTTACAAAATTCGGCAATTGACATAAACTGCGTTGCTTCTCATGTTTAAAAGTGTAGAATTATTTGCAGATATGAATGTTTCATAGTAACTGTGCTGCTCAATGTTACTTCGGTTTCGTACTAACCCGAGGAAAACTGTGTAGATTAATTTTAATAGGAAAAAATAGACTGGGCTTTAGGATTAGGGGTAAGAGGCCGGTAGACTAATTTCCTCTGTACTTGAAGAGTGTGAACGGTACACCACTAATACACAATAAGAATTCCAAAAGATACATTCTTTGATGCTACAAAGATGAAGTGATCATTACGATAACACAAAATACTGTGAAACAAAATTAGTGACAAACAAGGATGTTAGTTTTAGGATCGACACACGTTAGGTGAAGCACGGTAGAAAAGAGGTATGCCCTTATCTCCAATTTATTAATTCTTGTTAGTTCTTTTATACCTCTTAATTTTGCGAAGCCTCGTGTACAAGGCCATTACAGCCCGTAAGTTCGTCCATTGTTGCTCCCCTATGCTTTTAGATCTAGTCTTATTTCCAATCGAGAGCGACGGTGGTCTGGAATAAAAGGAATTAGTTAGTTTAATTATATGCCATTTATAAAGTATTGATTGTGGCATGAACAAATATTTCATCACTTACACCACATAGATCGTTTAAACCAATGAGTCTTACCCTACCACAGGATATTCCAAAGACAAAACAACGATTTATTAATAAACATTAAAGATTGCTAAATTTTAAATTTAGAACGCATTGTTATAAATTATGTAGTGGATACAGATACTTAAATAAATAAAGTGTTGATTTTTTTAAAAACATTTTCTGCTTCATCCAATAAATTCATATGCATGCAGACTGTACAAGTAACTAAAATACTGATCCTTTTATCGGAAATTGAGAATTATGCTTTAAACTTCTTTACTCTCATACAATTGTGTTTTTAGTCTTTTGACGGCAATTGAAATACTATAAATAAATATTAATTAATAAGTAATGAGCCTTATTGCAAGATATACAGAAAAGTACGGTCATTGTAAATGACTGGCTATTGAGCTATCGAGAAGACGCCTGATTTAGAGTTATATAGTTTATCCTCCACGTAAGAGACAAGAAATTCCAAAACATTGTGAAGTTACTAACTGGGATATACGTAGGGAAGACCCCCTACTGTATCTTCCTAACTGCTGCTGCTCCCTGGCTATAACAAACCGTAGTAAGATTGCTAACACCAGACAGTTGTGAGAGAGAAAATGAATTTATTGGGCGGTAACAGCACTACCAGACAGATGTGTTACAGCAGGTTTAGTGATCGGACGATAACAGCGACTGAGATATTTCAGAATATCACGTTTTGAAGGGTCTTGATCTAAAATAATCCCTTTACTATATCTAAACATACTTGAATAGTATAGCTGATATATGATCAAAACTATTTTCTTATTTTCACGGTAAGAGATCGAACATAAGATATGTGTAGCAATCATGAGACTGACAAATGGCAACGTGCTGTGCTGCCGTGTTTTGCTACCAAAAGTGTAAATGAGGCAAAACGCCTCCCTCCACTCTGAAATGGGCTCATGGCACATATTAAGGACTTGAGGACGTTGATTGTTAGGCGTTCATATGTGTTTTTGTGTGTAACCTCGCTAAATGGACTGTTTTTTATATGAATGTTCAATAGATGCTTTTGAAAGGTTAAAAGATATAGCTGCATTCATACAACACTATAAATACTTGTTTATTTCTTTTCCATTTTTGTATAATCAATTGGGCAGATGTAATTAGCATTTCTGCACTGTGTTTGGCCACTGCATTAATTGTATGCTCATTGTATTCAGTAATTTTACAGTATAATTGATATAATTCCAGAGATATAATGGCTTTTTGCTATGGGACTGCTTTATCCATGTACCCGGAGTAAAGTGGTCATTTTGCACCTAGTTACAAAAACTATAATTTAGAAAACATCAAATGTTGTTTGGTCCCAATTTAATTTGGATTTAATACTGTACTATTGTTGTTAATTTTCCTAATAAAAATTTATGATACTACTAGTATATATTTTAGGTGAAGTTAAAGGAAGTCGGCAAATATATTTCCCGCCTGTTTATCAAAAACATAGCCTTTTGATAAAAAAAATATAAGGTCTTGCCTACCCAATGAGTGTTTCTTTGAATGGCCGTGGTACTTTGACCGTGCAAAGATAGCATAATCATTAGTTTTTTAATTGTGGGCTTGTATGAAAGGTTGGACGAGAAAGTGGCTGTCTTTTTCTAATAAAAAAAAATAAAAAAATATAAAAGTAAAATAAAAAATCTCATTTTTCATTTTTCACCCGCTTCACCATCCTTCACCATCATAATCATTATTTAAGATGTCAAAGATTTGTCCCTCCTTTTCTTCCCCCCGCCTTCTATTTTTGCTATCGCGGGTGTAGTGGGACCTGATCGGCGGTCTTGGGATGCATCTGTTCGGTTACACTTGGGGCAGAGTGGTCGGGTGCGTGAAAATTGTCGATCTGTCGGCTAAGTGGGCGAAGTCGTTCGGGTTGGCGAGAATTTTGTATACGGTCGGAACCGATTGTGAGATGTCGGATAAAGACAAGATAGTGGTGGAGAAGAAAACATATAGTCAGTGTAATCTTACTGAGGAGACTTTGAGACAAGAAGAAGAACAACTTAGGAAGAAGAACCTGGAAATAGAGGAAAGGAAGATGGAAGCAGAAAGGAGTGCAAGAGAAGAAAGGAAGAGTGTAGGAACTCCATTAAGGAGAACACCACCGGGAAGAGCAGCGGGGCTTAGCCTCTCATTGGATAGGGGCTTAAAAAGAATAACAACTTCACCAGCTGATGAGCAACATGAAAGTGAAGAAAATAAGAGAAGGAAAGAAGTAAAGGAGATAGAGATGATATCACCATTGACGATGACTTAGAGGAGAAACAAGACAAGTTACTGGTACAATATGCCAAATCAATTGAGGAGATTGATAGAATGCTAACCAAGCTAAAAGTTGGAAAGGAGCCAATAAAGAAAATAAAATTGAAGTTAGTAAAATATCTAATGGAGATCACGACACTCGAAGGAAGATTGGCAGAGCAACAGGATGCGAACGAAACACTTAAGGAAGTAATAAGACATGAAAGATCTGTACACAAGAAGGAGAGGAAAAAATGGGAATCTGATGAATGTGTCAAATCAGTAGCGATAAATAAAGAAGAGAGAGAGATCACATTGTTGGCCAAATTAGAACTACTAGAAGAAACAAATAATAAGTTGATAAGACAAATTGACGAACATCAGGAAGAACATATAAAAACAGCTAGAGTGCAAGGTGTTCTGGAGCGAACTGAAACCGAGAAAAATTATCTTAGAGAACAAATGAAGGAGAAGGACAAAGTAATAATAAGACTTACAGCAGAAAATGCCGAATATCAGGCTAAGTCAGAACTTGAGAACAAGATTAGTGCTGATCTTAGTAAGAAGGTAGAAGAGCTGAATGATAGATTGGTTGAATTACTTAAGAATGAACAGACACTGATGAGCAAAATCGCAACACAGCAACCAACATTTGCTTATGCAGTGAAGAAAGCAACAATGTCAAAGAACTAAAAATAGAAGAAATTAGAGAGAAAGACAAACCATAGATATATGTCAAGCCGAAAGCCGGACAAACGTTAGCCCATCTTAGGAGCGATTGGGTTATCGCGATAAATCCCGAAAAAGACAAAATACGTGCTAATATTTTGACAGGCAAGAAAACAATGATTGTGCAGGCGGAATCCAGAGAGGATATAAACCAAATCATCAATAAAAGTAGAATAAAGGAGATTTTTCAAATCGAAGAAAGAAAAAAGAAGAATCCACTTCTAATCATGTACAACGTTGACTCGGAATTAACCAACGAAGAAGTTGTTAGGAAAGTCATAAAAAACAAACATAGATGAGGAAGGATTAGCAGAGGTAGCTTTGAAGGAAACCAAGGTAATATTTAGGACTGATCCTAAAGGTAAGCGGGTCTATCATGTGGTGTTGGAAGCTTCACCCGAGATAAGAAAGGTCTTAATCGATAGACCCAGGATATATATCAATTATACTGGGCATTCCATCAAGGATTATCTCTCAGTAACAAGATGTTTTAGGTGCGGTGATCTCGGTCATATTACAAGATATTGCGATGGCCCAGAACTATGCTCCCACTGTGGAAGTAAAGGCCATAAAAAGGATATATGTCCTGACAAAAACGAACTAAGAAAGTACATACCGTGCTTACTAACGAACAAAGACTGCAAAGAAACAGACCCCAAGGAATGTGCAACGTATAAGAGCCTACTTGCGAGGGTTATTAGTAAGACTGACTATGGCTGAAAGCCTTGATGATATGACAAAATATGAAGCCTTATGGGTGAAAGAGATAATCTGGACGGACAAAGAATAAGATAGTTAATTCAGAAATTGGATAGAAAGCAATTTTGAAACTAAGAACTTTGAGAACTCGCTAACAATCACGGAGGGTACTCTCGATATTGAGAAATCAAACCAAATAACAATGCACTTAATGAACCCAAATTTGGTAACATTTCCTCGGGGCTTTGCCCAAATAGTTGTTGAGTCACACAATAGTTTCAATTTCGAACAAATGAATAAACTCCAAATGAAAAAAGCAATGGAAAAGAACTAAATATATTCTACACGAAGAACAAATTCGGATGTAAATTTATTCATATAGAGTCATCGAAAAAAGAATTTCTAGGAGATTTGGAGATTACATTAGAGCACTTTCAAGAGATGAAATTAAATAAAAGATAGAAATAAATATGCCTGCAATAGGAATGGGTCTCTCGAAGCACGAACCAGAGAAAGTACTAGCGGGATTCAAAGATTATAATAATAAATGTAAAGATAATAAAATAATATTCAAAATGTTTATAAATAATGAAGTTTTGTATAAGGAAATAATAAAAAGCGAAGGAACAATGTTTAGTATTTTTTATGATCCGAGAAACCAAAAGACAGAAACACAGGTTCTAGATCAAACAGAAGATATTCCTACAGATGAGACGGGTGGAATGGTAATTAATATCTCAGAATCAGAAACGGAGACGGAAGATGATGAAGAAGAAGGAAACTCAATGCCGGGAAAAAATGGGAAGGTCAAGTCACCTTCAAAACTAGGAAGAGACCGATAACGTTTGATAAACTTCAAAAACAGAAGAAATAATTTAATCCAAGAAGAGAACTCTCCACAAAGCACAGATAACAAAAATTTAAAATAGATACTGGAACGCAAACTAGCAAAAAAGGAAGTGGAGTGGCTGGTTTTCAAGATTGCTTCTAGGAGAAAACAACATTAGAAACACAATTACCATCTGATGAAGAGGGCGAAGAAGATGAAGAACATGAGGAAAATATGGCAGAGGAAGAAGAGAGGTGTGAGAGTCAGCATTTAAAAGAAAAGGAAGCAGAAGAAAACAAACTGGAAAAAGAAGATAATGCGCGTGCTGGTACGAGTGAATCCCGGGAAAACTGAAGAAACCAAACTGGTCGTACACAATAGAGGAAAATCGATATAAGTTAGCAATACTTGAGGATCCGCAGGTCCTGACCATCGCCCTCAGACATATTGTGCGAAGACTCCACGGCAACGGAGATGAGATTACTTTCCCCATACCGGATGCGGTGGATCGTATCTCTTTAAAAAGACACAATTTACCAACCGAACCGGAACAGTTATTGGAACTCGTTGATAAAGTCTTCGAACGTAGGGACGAAGACTTCAACCTAAATGAGGTATATAATGACTTTGTGTGGGCGCATGGCAGGGTGCTGCTGGACACAAGGGAGCCCTGGCCGCGCTGCTATATGCATACCAAGTATCCAAATATACAATAGTATGCGGCCTGAGCAGTGCTCTGTGCTGCAAATAAATGCACAAGGTTCCCGGCTGGTTGGAATGGAAGTGAGGAAACTAGCTGAAGAATTAAAAACTGATATCATATGCATTCAGGAACCTTACACTTTGAAAAGTAGATTAATAAATATTCCAATAACGGTGCAAATTGTTATAAGGGGCGAAAATCCAAAAGCTGCAATTATGAATCTTAATAGAAACTATCAAATTATTGAAATTTCACAATTTACTGATGAATTTATGGTTTGCGCTGAATTATTAACAGGATTCGGGAAAATTATTTTAATTAGGATGTACTGCCAGTTCAGATTTGAGATCACCAGTTTTATAAACAAATTAGAATTAATAATAAATACATACTCGAACCAAAATCTAATCATAACAATGGATTCAAATGCGAAGTCACCATTATGGTTCAGTAACATTAGAAATGACAGAGGCAGGAGAGGAGAGCAGATGGAAGATTTAATTTTTGCAAATAATTTAGTAATAATAAATAAGGATGGAGAGATACCTACTTACAGTAACCGCGCGGATGCAACATCAAACATTGACTTAACACTAACTAAACAGAACTTAGGAGATAGAATTAAAAATTGGCAAGTTCTGGATGGTCTCACTAGTAGTGATCACAATGTAATTAAATTTGAAATTGGAACAACGAATATAATAGCGCAGGGCACTGCTGATGAGGACTCTATCAAATACAACATAAATAGAATGAACTGGGACATATTTCATAGTCATTTAGTACTGCCTGAGATAGAAGATGGCGCTAACGTGGATTTAATAGCCATGAAGATTGAAGACACGGTAAAGCAAGCAATGGGGACCGCTGGTCCACCGCAGGGAAGGCCAAAACAAACACCACAGCCCCTTTCAGGTGCGCCGAGCTGGAAACACAGAGGAGGATCATCAGGGCTAAACGTAAAAGTTATCAGCAAACTTTGGACCTGGAGCTTAGAAATAGGAAAGTGGAACAATATCGAATAGCTAAACAGGAGTACAAAGAAAAGTTAAACATTAGGAAGAAGGAGTCATGGGATAAATTTGTCGATACTAATTTGACTTTAAATCCCTGGGGTTCTCCATACAAAATATTTATGGAGAAAACATCGCCAACGACGTTGGCAACTTTAAAAAAATCAGATGGCACATATACTACAACGTGGATGGAGTCGGCGGACTTATTGATGAATTAACTAATACCAAAAGATTCGGAAGAGAACGAAACAGAAGAGCAACATAGAACCAGAATAGAATTGGAGAATATACTAGAACTCGTTGGAAGAAGAGATGATGGAATAGAAGAACTTCCTGTAAAAAATCAAGAAATCGAATTAGCTATTAAAGCTCTAAAAAATAAAAAGGCTCCAGGCCCAGATGCCATTAAATCCGAGATCTTTAAAAGGGCAAAGGACTTTTGGACGCCGTACCTGGCAAAACGTTTCACTGAATGATTGAAACAAGGCAGATTTCCAACTAAATGGAAGGAGGCTAACTTAATAATTTTCTAAAAGAGCCAAGAAAAACAAAAATCCAACCCTAGATCATATAGACCTATCAGCCTCCTAAACGTAATTGGCAAGATTTTTGGGAACTTAATAATAAATAGACTTCAAGCAACAAGAATCGGCTTGGAAGAGGATCAAATTCAATTTGGATTTAGAAGGGGAAAATCAACGCAGGACGCGCTAAATAAATTCTGAATGGGAGTAAGGGAGGCAGAAGCAAAATATGTGATCGCAATTTTTGTAGATATTAAGGGGGCCTTCGACAACCTGTGGTGGCCAGCTCTTTTCGTAAATCTGAATAAAAGCGAAATCCCATATTACCTAATTAGGGTGCTCGGGGACTACTGCAGAAATAGATTAGTCAATCTGTGTGTCCCTCGAGATAAGCTGAGCAGAAGACCGAACAAGGGGTGTCCACAGGGGTCGATTTGGGGTCCTATTTTTTGGGATGTCTGCATTGACCCCTGCGTGAAAATGATCAATGAAATGGAGGAGGTAGCATCGATAATAACCTACGGCGACGATATTGCCATCTTGGCGGAGGCGAACTCTAGATTGGAAATAGAAACCAAGGCAAAAAGAATTCTGGGAGCCATTAGTATGTGGTGTGAGAACAACAAATTGACTGTATCAGCGGAAAAGACGCAGTATATGATCTTTAAGGGGAAGTTAGAAAGAAACCCAACAATTAAGTACAATAATCAAAATTTAAAGAGACCTAAAACCTTTAGGTATTTAGGTGTGATTCTGGATTAAAAGTTAAACTTCATGGAACATATTGAAGCAACAAAAAGTAAAATACTGAAAATTGGTAATAAATTAATAACAATTGCAAATACTAGATTTGGACTACCTCTAATCTAATTTGGACTATAATCTAATATATTAAATTATATCAGAATCAGATCATTAATTCAATAGGCACCTGGAGCAAGCGTATGGGCACACAGATTGACAGAAAATAAAATAAACTCGCAGAAAAGATTGTCTGGCGCGTATAGTACTACGCCAAGTGTCGCACTGAATATGATTTTGGATATAGCACCTCTGCACCTGGAGATCATAAAATCGGCAACTCAATACTAGATAAAGAAAAAAAATTAATCAGGGAAACTTTGGGATTTTTGGCAAATACAGAAGAGGATATAGAAGAAGCTATTATCATTAAATGGCAAAATTTGTGGGAAACCAGTAGTAAATCTAGAAGACTTTTTGGAATAATTAATAATGTTAACAATAGATTAAAATGGGAACAATGGAATCCGGGCAGGGGTGCGGTGCACTTTTTAAGTGGTCATAGGCCTTATAGAGCAAAATTATTTGAACTTGGAATGACGCAAATTCCATTATGCGAGTGTGGCGCGATCTAAACACCGGAGCATGTGGTCCTTGAGTGCCGGAGAAGTGGGGAAAATATAGATGGAACGGTAGATCGACATATCAATGACCTAAGACAGGAACTGCAAAATTTAACAGTGAAAAACATGATAGAGGATGAGAACTTAAGAAATTCCTTAGATCAGCTCGCGACCAGGATCTCGCATATAGAAAAGATGAAATTCTTAAACCGGAACTGAAGGTGAACTGAAAAACCGAAAGACTTTATTAGAAAAACAACACTTATAAAGTTAGCAAACTCAAGTAAATGTAAATAGACTTTATATACCGTGCGTCTGCGTGGTGTCGTGTAATTGTCGTGTCGTGCTCGTGGGTGCTCGGTCGGTATGAATGCGTGCGTGAATGAGCGAAATAGTCAAGGGGGTAGATGAACTTGCGGGAGTATGCGAACTTTGTAGACTTATCATCTAATCTACGGTTATACTCCGACTGCGTCTCTCTTCCTTGGACAATAATAAACTTGAATTGTAAACCGAATAAGTGTGAAATCATAGCAATATTATAGGCCCCCCCAGAGCTGCTGCCAACTAACAGTTTGGACAGCTAAAAACTCTGGATGGATAGGACCCCACCCTCTGGGAAGATGCTAAGATCTAAATACGCGCGAGTGAAGTGAAAATAATGCGAGTGATGTGAAGTGTGGTATGAAGATGCAGCGACTGGAAGAGAGAAGAGGAAGAAACCCTGGAACCAGCCCCGATCCTTGGATCTGGAGGAGGAATCCCGCTGCCCAGTGATCTGAGTCGACTCAACCCGTCGTGTATCTATGGATGTGTTGTGTGAATGTTCGAATGAATGTCTGTTTTTTTGTTTTTCTTTTTTAGAAGAAAAAAGGGATTAGAAGTAGAGAATTAATAGATGCTTTTGATAAATGGGAAAGATGGATTAAGGGTTAGCCTAGATTACTCAAAAGAAATGCATATTAATGAACATTTTTTCTATATACGAACACAGGCATATATGATTTTAAAGATGTAGGGAGGAAACAGTGATATTCAAATAGCTATAATAATAATAAAATTAAAAATACAGTATGGCTGTATGAGTGAAACCAAAATAAAGATTAAAATTTTACAATAAAAATATAAAATAAATTAAAATAATTTTAAATAAAGCAAATAAGATGAACATATAATAATAAAACTGGATAAAGTAGTGAAAAATGAAAATTATATTATAATGTATAACTCAAGTCCTATGCGTATGTATGAAAAAAAAAATAAAGTAAATTTATTGCCCCCAAACCGCGGAGAAAGGACCCAGGTTTGTCCAACGGGAACTGGGCCGTTAGAAATATCCCCCAACCATCCTATCCCTTTATTTTTATGTGCTTTTTTTATAAATGTATAACGAGCAAAAGGTCCTATCGACTCCGTACCTCGATGCCATGCAGGTGTCGAGGTGGGGAGACGAACTGGGGGATGGCCTGCCCCAGTCTTGTGGAGAATCTATTTCCGATTCGTAGTACCCCTCAGGCACTCGAAACAAGGTTGTGTCTTTTTCTAATATAGTGTAATTTTACTTTTGAGTGCAAAGGCTTAGTTAGGGAGGACGATAAGACCCTATAGACCTTCATATATCTTCTTGAGTGCGGGGTAATGGTATTGATGCTTTTGTATTTAGGATTATATATTGAGCTGGGGCGACTGGGGAAAATATAAACTTTTCTTAAATTGTTTCATTTATTAATGTTGTTTATTTGATCCATTATTTTGTGATTGTAAGATTACTTTACTTTAGGGATAACAGCGTAATCTCTTTTGATAATCCATATTGACGAAAGGGGTTGCGACCTAGATGTTGGATTAAGATTTACTTAGGTGTATGTGCTTAAGGGAAAGGTCTGTTTGACCTTTAAATTCTTACATGATCTGAGTTCAGATCCGCGTGAGCCAGATCGGTTTCTATCCTATTGATTTGGGTATTTTAGTACGCAAGGACCAAATATTTTTAATATTTAATTGTTTTAAAAAAAGACTAAGTAACTACTTTGGCAGATAAGCGTATTGGATTTAGGATCTAAAACTGGGAGGAGTTCCCATGTAGTAATGTATTACATTTTTTTATTTTGATTGTCGGGGTTTTTGTGGGAGTCGCTTTTTTACTTTGCTTGAGCGTAACATGTTAGGCTACATTCAAATTTGTCGGGGGCAAATAAGGTGGGGTTTTGTGGTATTCTTCAGCCGTTCGCAGATGCTATTAAGCGTATTACTAAGGAACAAACGTTTCCTGTTATGTCTAATTATTTGGCCCCGGTTTTTAGTTTGATAATATCCTTATAGGTTTGATTATGTGTTCCTCTTGTTGGTCTAATGGTCACTTTTTCTTTGGGTTTATTGTTCATTTTATGTTGTACCAGTATGGGGATTTATACTGTTATGTCTGCTGGATGATCCTCTAATTCTAATTATCCTTTGCTTGGTGGGTTGCGGGCTGAGTCACAGACTATTTCTTATGAGGTAAGTCTCGCTTTAATTTTGTTATCTTTCGTTTATTTCAGAGGTAGATATAGTCTTTTTGATTTTATTCTTTATTAAAAGGATTTGTGATTTTTATTTATCAGTTTTCCGTTGTCTCTGGATTGATTGGCATCTTGTTTAGCTGAAACTAATCGCACTCCTTTTGATTTTGCTGAGGGGAGCCTGAATTTGTTTCTGGGTTTAATGTTGAATATAGTGCAGGAGGATTTGTCCTTATTTTTAAGACGGAATATACTAGAATTTTATTTATGGGGTCATTACTGTTATTTTTTTTAGGTTGTGATATTTTTCCTTATGTGTTTTTGTTACGGCAGTATTTATTTATTTTATTTATATATGAGTTCGTGAGACTTTACCTCGGTTTCGTTATGATAAGTTAATATACCTTGCTTGAAGGAGCTTTCTTCCTTTATCATTAAATTATTTTTTTTCGGGGTTTAAGGTTTTAGTACTATCTTTATGATTTAAGTGTATCATAATTATTTCTTAGAGTCTCCTCTGTGGTATGTTTTCCAAAACATATGCTCCTTATCGGCCAGAGGGCTATATTTTCATAGTATTGAATATCATATTATTGAAAGTTGTGGTACAATTAGAAAGTATATACAGTAAATTACGGTTAATATTTGGCTTGTCAAAATGGGTCTTCTACTGGACGGGCTTCAATTCAAGTTAGCAGAATTACAACTGAAACTATGATTCAAAAAGTGATTTGATTGATAGGGTAAAACGGAAGGCCTCGTATTTTTCTTTTGTGACAAAATGGTATAATTATAAGGATTAAAATGGATGTGATTAGAGCAATAACCCCGCCTAATTTGTTAGGATGGGTCGGAAGATGGCGTAGGCAAATAAAAAGTATCATTCTAGTTGAATATGCACTGGAGTTACTAGAGGATTTGCGGGAATAAAATTTTCTGAATATGCTAATATGTAAGGATTTCGTAGAGATAATAAAGTTAAGGAGAATATTATAATTAAGAACCCAATAAAATCTTTTGAAGAGTAGAATGGGTGGAATGGCATTTTGTCAATATTACTATTGATTCCTAAGTGATTGTTAGATCCTGTCTGGTGTAGGAAGAGTATGTGAATTTTTGATAAGGCAGCAACAATAAAATGTAGGATGAAATGGAAAGCAATGAATCGGGTTAGGGTGGCGTTATCTACTGCAAAGCCTCCCAAATTCATTGTACTAATATTGTCCCAGGATATGGGATAGTGGATAGTAGGTTTTAATTACTGTTGATCCTTGGAAAGATATTTGCCCTCAAAGAAGAACATAGCCAACAAATTCGGTTGCTATTACTGTTAGTAGATTAATCACTCCTACTCTTCGTGTGTAGCAGGTATAAATAAGATCCATAACATATCCCACGCCCTACGTGTACACATAAGCAAATAAAGAAAAAAGACGCTCCGTTTGCATGTAGTGTCCGTAATAATCATCCAAAATTTATATTTCGCAAATATGTATAACTCTCAAATGCGAGTTCAATTCTGGAAATATAATGAATGGCTAGAAATATCCGTGTAATGATTTAAGCATATTCCTAATAGTGACCCACAATTTCATCAGTAAGGAATGTTGATAGGTGCTGGTTGATCAATTAAGGCATTATAAGTAATCTTGAGTAGAGGGTTCTGTTTTCGAACTGGTATTGACATAAGATTTTCTAGGTCGGAGAGGACTCTGCTGCAAATTTGTTACTTTTACGACTGTAACTAGAGTAATTAAAAGATATGTTGCTAGAGTTAATGTAATGGTAGCAATTGATTTATCATAAAATTTTATTGAAGGGATTTCTGGTTGTTCAATAATTATTTCTAGTGAGTGACAACAAGTAACACTTCCTTCATAAGTGTTCATGCTGTTCTATATAAATGTATTGTAAAATGTTTAGGTTTAAGGCCCGAGGCACGAACCAAGAATTAGTTAGTCATATTTTTATTTGTATTTTAATTGAGTATGTGTGAGCTTTCAACGAACGATAATTTACATATTGTTCCAATGCAACATCATAACCTCTGTCAATGTCAGACACTTCTCTATAGACAGTATCTGGTTTCAGTGTGCAATATTTATATTCCTCCAGACTCATGTTTGAGAGTCACGTTGCTCGAGTCTCGTTGAACAGAGGAAACATAAGATCTCGTCCTCATATTGTATTACAGAATCACGTTGCTCGAGCAATGCGAAATAAGACAGTATGACAATATCATATATCGCTTAGGGTTTCAGAGCAAGGCAAACTAAATATCATATTACATCTAACCAAGCAGATCGTATATTCCCGACCAAGTGATGACTAGAGACAGACTAGCAAGTGTATAGTTTCAGTGACTTTGTGATTGACTTTGAAGATCATAGCCACTCCTCCCAAGAAGGACTGTGATTGGCTGTTGTCATGTACAGTGAGTGAAGCTTCCAAATAAATAGACCTGTAATTTTACACCAAGTAGCGAGAACACAGAGATCATGTTCAGTATTCATATTGCTGTGTTTCTAAAACTTTAGCAATATCATCGTCAACAAATATCTACGACTCTGGTCTCGAAGCTCTATAATCCAAGATCCATCTCTGCTCTTGAAGTGGCCTGCTCTTGGGCGCCTGATACACACACACCATCTGTACTAAGACTGTTTCTTATCCTCTGTTAAACTGGAATTAGGCAAGTTAAAAGTCACACTCATTTGCATGATTGATAATGTTATTTGTATGTTTACATGTTGTTATGTTCATTCTGATGGAATTATAGGTTAGGGTTATACTTGAGTTCGTGCCCTCGTTTACTTATGTTCTTTAGTATATAAATATTTGTTCATTACACAGTCGAATTCAATCGTTTCATTTGACATGCATTCTAATCAAACCCTATGCTTAATTTAAGACTCTATTAGAAGTTACTGCCTAAATAGGTATACATTAGAGCGTCGTGAGTGATCTGTTAGTTTTATATCATTCGCCCCAATACCAAATGGACTAAAAGGTCAGCCACGATAGCATGGTAGAGCTTTGGGGCTGTGTTCTCTTTGAGAATCGTATCGGTCCCCCTTTTTCGATCTAATTGGTGGAGGTTACCCCGTATAATATCTAAAAATTAGTTTTATTTTTTCTAAAATAATTAATTTGTAATTTTAGAAAAAAAATCCTGTAAACTCTCTCAGGATGTCTAGTGTAAGCGACAATTTCGGGATACGAACGGACGATCTCGTATCATATTCATAGACAATTTGCATACAACCGTCGTTTTTTGATATTCCCCGAAACAAGTGTAGAATCGTTACGCCAAGCAATAATACACATATATGACAAACTCCGGGATAAATCTGCATTTTTTTCGATTCGTACACGGAATCCGCAATAAAGCACTAGAAATGATTTGGCACGGTAAAAATGTTCATGGCGAAAATTTCATATTAAACATTTCCGCTCAAGAGAACGAAGTTTTGTTTTTAATATATCCTACCGTTCCAAATGTGCAAAGCACTGGAATCGAAAGTGACAAACCTAAAGCTTCATACGCTGTAATGACAAGAAAAAAAAACAACACATTTGTTTCAATTACCAAAATCTCGCCGAAATTTCCAAGCACAATGTTCTTGGCACGGGAAATGTCGAACGTAGAACTCAAATCTCGCACCTTAGGAAAGGTTTTTCAGAGATATGAAACCTAAATCCAGAAAATAAAATTACCGATTTTAAATCAAACCGATTTTGACTTTTTTTTTTCAGAAACTTTATGCTTGATTTTATTCCAAATGTTCAGTTTCGCACCTTTTCTTTTAAAATTATATATGTTAATTTTAGTCATCAAAAAGTCTCCAGTAGCAAAAATCTAAAGTGGCACTAAAACCAATTCGTTCAATTATTTCTATAGACTGTGCTTAAAATTTCAATCCCCACTTTCCCGAATCCGCCCGTTTCCGCTACGTTTCAGCTTTTTTTTTAGAAAAACAAGTCCTTTGATGATAATATTTTCGAAAAAGTTGCTCAAAATTTAACTTTACAAATTTTTGGTAGCGACAAGTGCTATCGTAGTTTTGAGGTCATTCAAAGTTACGCCTAGATGAAGTCAGATAGTCAATACTGATAGAGAATATAAGTATTTTGAGTGAACCAAACAATATTTATAGGTAATACTGATAGTTGGTAAAGGCAGCCGATGCTAAGCACGGAATTATGATACCTTGCAAGCTATCGCTATATTCCACAAAATGAATACGAGGAATTCAAATACTTATATTTTTTCAATGCAGAGTAACAACTAGTCGTTTTTTTTTTTACAAAATTGCAGGTGCAAATTCAAGTCAAATACAATAAATCTAAATCTCTTCTTATTCCCCAGTAATTTTTCCAAATTTCAAAAGTTCGTAACTTTACTTTAAAAATAGCCATTTTTAGGACAATGAATCGATTTCATATTCAAATAGAAACTAATTTCATCAAAAAGGCCCACATTAAAATTTTGCCACGAAAAATATATTTTGAAAAAGTGAAATGCTAGAGTGTTGACTACGTTTGAGAGAGCAGTTTGTTATGTTTTGGTCATATTTGCAAAGCAAATCGTTAGTGAAACCTCAAACAGGCAATTCTGTAATTTCGGACGTACTTTATTTTTCTAACCTCATGATATATCTGTAATTTCGTTCTATCCTTTATTTTTTATTTAAATTCCAACCTCAGAAAAACATTTTTTGGCACATACTTAGCAAGATTTTAGTATTTGGTACAAGAAACTTTTTTTTTTATAGAATTCGATATTGTTTAGCAACAGTTTACAGTAAGTCAAAGTTACCACTTTTAGGTATTAAAGTTCAGCAAGGATTGCTATATAATTTCCACCAGCGCCGAATTTCGCCAATTTATCTAAAATCTCAAATTTTTATTTTATTATTTTAGCCTTCAAGCGCGAATTTCTACAACAAATAGGTTTTAGGAAAACATTATTTTGATTATGATAAATATTCCCAACGATTTCCCCAGTAGCACACATTATATTTTAAAATTTTCTAATTTTCACAGGTTTTACCATATGTTCCAAAGTGTTAAAAATCTTCTAAGACTATTTTCTTTCCTTAAATTTTTATGCTAAAAATCAAAAGCCAATACTCGTAAATTAAACTAGTAGTAATTTAAAACCAAATAAATTTTGATCGGTCCCGTAAATAAAATAATTTCAAGTTGCCGTATTAAAAAAAATAATAGCAAACTAGTATTGTGTGTTTTAGATTATGGAAGCTATTAAGATCTGAAATTGATCCACTGTAAGGTTACGAAAAATTATTTTTTTTTCTAGAAAAGCCATATTTCTAAAAATATTTTTTCTAAATAAATTTTGCTAATCAGAATATTAAATTCAGATCGTGACGAATGGACCCTTTTCATAATATCTTTTGCATTTTCCTTCTCTTAAAACGTCGTTTTGTGAACCCTTGTTCAAGTAATTTTTAAAACCTCATTTCAAATCTAAATTCTTTTATAGTTTCTAAAATTCCCATTCTTATTCTTCATTTTCTGTAAAAGAAATTGGATCATCGAATATTTATTTTGAGAAAATCAGAAATATTGATGAGTTTGATTGATAACTGTACAGTAGAATGAACCGTAGCAAAGCACGGAATTAAGGTATCTATATGACAGAATATATTTTTTTCGTTAATTTCAATTGAGGATTTCAATATGCAGATTTTTTCCTCAGTATTTTTTCTTAATTTAATTCCTTTTCATATAAAAATCTAAGTAAATCTTTGACCTCAATTATTTTTTTAAGTGTGCCTATTTTTGAAACTTCAGGAGACCTAATGACATGGAAGATGTACAAATTTGTATTTGCATAAGCAAAGATTCTGGTGACCACTTCGTACAACCTAGAAATGAATTTAGAGCACCAGAATTAATTTAATTTTATATACCCTTTTCTTTAATTTCTCTGCTTTCTTCATTTTTTTAACCAAATAAAATTTAACTACTTCGCAGTTTAGTATATAAAGTCATTTTCCCAATATTATGTTATGGAAACAAGGCTATATTAAATGTTCGTATAAAATCAAGACAAGAATAATAATGCCGTTTAGACGAAACCCGTTTTAAGTTTCTTTACGATTCATGGGTAAAACAGAGACCATAAATTCGTGTATCTCGATCCTTTGGCTATAAAGTTATAGAAGAAATATATGAATATGAACGACCGACGAAAAATATAGAAATAATTCTTTAAAGCACATTTAGAAGTTTAAGATCGTATATCCGAGAATACGATTGTAAATTAGTTTTATGAAGCGCACAAGCGAACCGCGGAAATCTTTAACGAAAATACTATGGAAATAAATTCAAATCCACGTGGAAATATTATTAATAATAAAGTATATAGAAAATTGATTATAAATAACAGTAAAATAATGGTATGTTTTATATAAGTGAGAAATAAAAGTGATAATGAAGATGATAATGATAAATGAAAATACAGAACGATTTATGAAAGTATAAATGCCAAGTATTAGTCGAATTTTCCGAAATTATAGGATTATTCACCAACTCTCATAGAAAAATAAAAATATATCGCGCTCGATTATGACGTAATTTAGTTATGCATCTAAATATCAGCTATTCATATGCTAACGCAAATTCATTACAGTGACAAAATCAAGACCAGTGACACCATAAATATATTTTGTGTGAAAATCAAATTATTTTAAACACCCTATATTTTGCAGATCTTTATTCTATTCTCGTAAGATAGAGGAAGGTAGGGACTCTGACCTAAAATTAAGTGACCATCCCAGCATTCGGTTCATGGAAACAGAAAAAGTTCTAATTACTTACATTTTCTTACTGAAATTTACCGGTAGCAAATAAAAATAGGCAAGGTTCGAAACACCCATGTTTCTATTCAAGAACACACATACACTGCTAGTAACAACCAAAATTTTGCGCTCGTATTTACCTAGAAATATACAAAAAGAAAACCACAAATTAGGAAACACATTTTCAATACATACACAATACTTACATACACTCATAATACATACATAATACAACATACGCACATACAGACACAAACACACATATTTAAATATGTGTACACATACACTAAAAATGGGCAAAACAGTTTTTTTTAACAATTTTAACACATTTTAGAAATAAATAAAAATAAAATCACTTTAAATTAAGAAGTAATGAGGGTATTTGGAAACCCAAGTAAATTAAACCCGTGTATAAAGCATCCCGATGAAAACATTAAATTCTCAAAGCATATATTTTTCAATGATTCCAACAATTAGAAGCAAAGTAAAATCAGTTCACTCCAATTTCTTTAATTCAAACAAATTCATACAACAGTATTTTATTTCATTTTATAAGGTTCAATCACAGTGGGTTTCATCACAGTCTCTGCACACAATCCTCAAGCTTTAAGAAAATGTTAGTAATAACTTCAGGATTGTGTGCAGACACTTTTGGGACAGAATAATGTTTACTCTTTCTCTCTCTCTCTCTCTCTCTCTCTCTCTCTCTCTTTCTCTCTCTTCCTGATAAATTCTATACTTTTGTCATCTGATGAAGAGAAGTTATTTTATTAACTAGTAAGAAAAATACTTGACCTGACCAGGACTCGAACACACGTTCGTGTAACATTGGTTTAGAGAGCAAAAGTTTTAACTACGAACTACTGTTATAACTAGAGAAATGTTGCCAAGTTTTGTCGTATTAAAACACCACCAAATTAAGTAACGCTAAGTGGACTATTTTATACGTTTGCGATTTTAGATAATGAAGATTAAGTTGGATTTCCGTCTGTTTTCGTAGCAGATAAAGCTAGTGGATTCTTTTTCTAGGTTTAAATCTAGAATATATATATTATGCGTGTAAAGTTAGTATAACAATTAACTTTTTTTATTAAAACAACTTTTCTTATTTATGAAAATTTATTTGTGAAAACTATTATTATTTTTATTATATTCCTTGTGCGACTGTTAACCAAATCGAGTTCCACAAGGAGCATCCCTGCAATTAACCAATCGCGTACCAGTTACCTGCTGTTACTTGTTTCTTTGCTGTTCACAGCTCAGAGCAATGCTTAACATTGACCTACCTTTTGGAATTAGAGGCCTATACTGCAACAGCAACTGGCGGCTACAGCCAGGCGATGGATTGGGCAATATTGTACTACAGGTCAGACGGGCAATTTACGATCTCCTGGTCGTTATCATTTGTCTTCCTAGGCGGAAGTTGCAAGATTAGTAAACGTAGCCAGGATAGACCTAATAAGGACGTCTAGACAGCTAAGGGAAGCTTCCCACTTTCCTGGTAGTACGCAGACAGCGTTGCGAAGTCTTCGTCAGGCTGGATTGCGTGGCCTGTTGCTGCTGTGAAGGAAAAACTCTCAGACGAACACAAAATTTACCGTCTCGCATTTACATATGCGAATGTGGATAGCAACTGAGAATAGCTTCCTCATGAATCCATATTCAATACATCAAATGAGGGGCGCCGTTTTGTATATCGTCCAAGCGGTACCTGATATAACCCTGGATATGTGGCTGCTAGCAATCGCAGTGGTCGTGTATCTATTTCATATTGGGGTTGGATTTCCAGTCGCGGTTCAGGACAACTACACATAATTGAAGGGCACTTGGACAGTAATCAGTACTTACACATCATTAGTATGGTGCCATCAGTACGAGTATCAGCCTCATGGTGTTATTCAGCTCCAGCAAGACCAGTCTCCAATACATACTCCCCTGTGGTTTAGGAATGGTTCGCAAGGCAGCCTGAGATTGATTAAATTGACTGGCCCCCTTGTGGAGCAGACCTCAATCCCCTTGAAAACATGTGGGCAGAGGTGAAGCGCACTCTAAGGGACAGATGGCCTGAAGCAGATCCACCAAGAACTCAGGATGACCTGTGATACCTTGTTTCCGAGGCAGGGGGAACGAGAGGAGAAGGAGATAGATTTATCAGCAATCTAATAGATTCCATACCCCGAAGAATGGAACGTGTAATAAATGCAGAAAGGTATTGGACACAATATTAGTGTCTCCCACCCCAAATCCCAAAAGAGCCCTTTTTAAGGCTACCTAAACATTTTTGGAAAATTTTTCTCGTAGCAGCAACTCCTTGCATCAGATTTTTGTGGTATTCTACTAATAAAGAAAATGAAAAGGTCTCTCTTGGATTCGAACTCAAGACCTGACAAGTAGGAATCCCGTGGTCTACCACTGAGCGAACATGAACACACCTACAAACCCATTCGGAAGAAACATAACTTAAATTTCCAGTGTTCAATGACAATGCAAGTTATATCAGTTGAAAATAATGTATTAAACTTGGAAAAATTCCGAAACCCCGGAGTCTCGATGTAGCAAATTTTTAAAAACACTTAGAAAGAAAATGGCAATGAAAAAAATTCGAATTAACTTCTATTTTTCAATTAGGGAAAGTGTCGATTTATAAGGCTTCTTTCCCACAACGCTGCCAAGTTTTTGTTATGTTTCATATTTTTGATTACGGTATTTTCACTTTCTACAATTGCGAAATTCCGAAATCTCGACATTCCGGAATTTGGTAATTAAACAATTGACTTCCTAATGCTATCTAATCGACCACTGCTGGTTCTTATACAATATATGTCACAAGACCTCAGGTTGAAACGACTGATTAAAAAGAAAATCATTCGAACCCGAGATCTTCCACTCAAGAAGCCGACGTCAAAACCAGTCATTTACGAAGGCGACCTAGCAAATGATTCTTTAGAACTTGTATTTACAGTGCACGTGTTACGTAAGAAGCCTAGTCACGTGTCCTATTTCCAATCTCTGTGCTCAACTGATAGTGTTCTCCTGGTTTATTTGCACCGTAGAGATAGTTCTTTTTTATTAATGTTCTTCGGGTTATTGCGGTGTTCATACTATTTCTCAAACTAACATTGTGTGGCTCAAATGATAAAATGTTCTGCAACCAGACAAACCCAGTCCGGTGCAGGCTACTATTTATTTTAAGATAATGAAGTCTGTAATAACATAATATTAACATACGTTTTTAAAATATATACACAGATAGAAATATGTAAAAGTAAAAATGCAATGTTGTATTGTTGCCCGAATTACGTCGCTGTGCGAAGTTTCATCATTGCATGACGTCGGGAAATTAGTTAAATTAACGTTTCAACTTTCGAGGACACCACGAACCATTTTGAGCTAAAGAAACGAATGTAGAACGCCTTAAAGCCGACAACAATCCTCTTTTTATTTTTCTGGTTATGTTCTACTACTTTAGAACATAAGGAAAATTCATGGATAAAGAACCATTAAAATGCATATATTTTTTTCGGGCCAACTGTTGTCTTCGTTTTTTTAAATTAAATTTTCAAATTTTCTAGCCTTTCTCAAAAATATTACACCAACTAATCTGCGAAAGTTACCATCTTGTAGAGCTTGAAAAAATCTTCATTTTTTTTTAAAAAAAGGTCATCGACTGAGATGTCGCTAAACTACCAAAAATAAACTTTAACTTATTTTGAGGTTAGGTTAGCATCTTTTTCCTAACATTTTATTACCGCCCCTCCAATTCATTTTCGTCTTATCTTGAGTTGACATTTCGTGGAGAGCCATCATTTTTGGTGGTGAATATGGTAGTATTTGTTTTATTTATCACGATTCATTCCAAGGCATTTTTCAACATCTAACCCTGCTAGGCCCTTTCCGAAATGGTGGGTGGAGTTTTTTACTCTTGTAAACATGTACAGAAACTTCAATCTCTCAAAAACCAGAAAGCTAGAGAGCTTAATCAAAAACCGTTGTGTAGCTCTTGAAGTATACTTCAAAGATAGGGAAGTGTCGTTTCTGAAAATTAAGTTCTTTAATCCAATAGTTAGGCTGAAAAATAAGTAACAAACTGTATAAAATTTGATTTTAACAAATGTTTTAGAGTGAAGAGATTGAATAAAATTCGGCAACATTTTCTAATATTTAGACCCACCGACCGAGTGTATGCACGCAAAAAAATCATGGCCCTAAATCACACTCCTTCTCGTGTACGGGTGTTCAAACATGGCCCTTTCAAACATGGACCTAGTGAAAAATACCGGATTTCGAGCTTAAATGTCTCAGATGACTCCTTATGAAAAAGTCTGAAATTTGGTATCGAGGAAACTTTGCATACCATTTCTTTAAAAGTCGTTCTGATAACTTCAGGTATGTAGGAACCCACATACGAGAACTAAAACTTTCTAAAATGGTGATGTAACTATTTTCTAAAGTTATTCAGGAATGACACAATTTTACTATCACTAACCTAAATCAATCTAATCTTCCTTATCAAAAATCACTAATGTATGAAATGGTCCACTTAGCGTGACTCAATCTGGTTGTATTTAATAAGACAAATCATGGCAATATTTTTCTTGTTGTAAAAGTGGCTCATGGTTAAAACTGTTGCTTTTTAAACCAATGCCACACGGACATGGATTCGAACCCTGGTCAAGTTAAGCATTTTTTCATTCTAGTTAATTAGACATAAGTAACTTATCTTCATTAGATGACAAAGTATAGAATTTGTAACCAAACCAGAGAGAAAGAGATCAAAGTCTCACCACTTCCATATGAGAAAAGCATTTCAGAGTATTTCTTTATTGAAGTACAATTTAGTATCTTAAAGTGACTCATCGTTCGTGGGGATCATGAGCTTTGGGGATATTAAATTTGTATGAACTTTGGGGATCGTGAATTAGCTATATGCCACCTTGATCCGACTTTGGATATAACAACATTTACTTAATTTGTATTTAACAATCACATATAATATACCAACGTTCTGTTAACACCCACCACTTCTCTGATGATATATTTTAAACATAATAATAACTTATGTCCTGAAATGCTTGTAGGGATAAATACTATTATTATTTTATCTCATTATTCATGCTTTGAGGCATATATCATTACATAAAAATAAATTTTCCAGAACGGGATTCGAACCCAGGACCTTACGATCAGAAGGCACGCGCTTTACCACTGAGCTAATATGAAGACATCTACCTACTTCTTTCTGATAAAACTCGTTCTAAAGAAACGTGACTGACTTATCGGTGTTAAATACAATGACATTCATATACGTTACAAATGCTGTTGCTTTTCTCTCCTATCTCTTGATTATTGTACTATGAATGCGAGAACTAAATTTGCTGTCTTCATTTTCACTGCAAATGTGCTTTTACATATGGAAACGTAGGTGACAAAATGATCACGTGCTCAGATGAATGGAAGGATTCGTAATACTGTATCATTACGTATTTAATGAATGTTACTTCTTTACACTTAATAACATTTCAACACATCTTATTGCACTTAAAAGAATGAAAAACATCTGCACTTTTTCCCAATTGCGAGGGTTCGTCCTTCCTTCTAGGACTCAAACCTGGCATCTTTGGTTTACTGTTTCCGAAGATATCCGAAGTTAAATACTTTTTTCAAGAGACCATAAATATTTAAAGAAATATGGCCGACGAATTGATTTTTGAAAGAATATAAAGCCTAAACAGTAGTACTGCAAACATGAAAGATGGTAGAAACATACATTAGAACAATGGAATAGCATAATGGAAAATTATTCAAAAGTCGCCATCTTTAAAGAAATATAGCGATCGAACTGATTTTTTGAAAGAATATACAGCCTAAACTGGTAGGACTTGGCACAAAATATGGTAGAAACATAGAATAGTACAAAGAAATCACAAACACAATAGAAAACTATTGAAAATGGAAAATTCTTCACAGAAATATGGCCAAAAAATTATTTGAAAGAATATATAGCTGAAAATTATTTAGAAGTCTCCATCTTTAAATAAATATAGCCGCCGAATTGGGTTTTTGAAAACAAATATAGCCTAAACGAGTAGGACTAAAAGTTGAAACTTGGTACAATTGCACATTAGTACAAAGGAATTACAAACATAAGAATTTTCTTCCAAAGTCGCCATCTTTAAACATAGATGGCAGACGAAGAAATCATTTTCACAATTAAGATAGAAACCTGAAATTCGATATGAAATTATCTTATACCTTGTAGATTAAGAAAATATTTTTAAGTCGCCATCTTTAAACAAAAATGGAAGACGAAAAACCATTTTCCACATCGTTTAGGATAGAAACCTGAAATTTGATATGACGGTACCTTATACGTAGTAGTTCAAGAAAATATATTTTTTCAAACATCGCCATCTTTAAATATGTATGACGGACGAAAAAACAATTTACGCATTGTTTATATTTAGCGAGATGAAACGTGCCTTAAAGATCTATATTGACAAGTAAATTACGTAGATGTAAGCATTTTTGGAAGTCGTTCTATTTGTTTAAAAATGGTTTCTAAAATACTAATTTATTAACCGTTGAAGGCGGACATGTGAAATTTAGTATATAGATTTATCATTACGCGTAGATAACATTAAATAGGTCAAAGTTTGTTTGAAAATTTTGTTTATGCTAAGGGGCATATTGTGAAAGTGTTAGGAAGCAAGTAAAGTTAGTGACATCCTCTGAACTTTGATTCCCCCTTACCTTGAAAAATACAAATATATGTATTGGACATGTATATGTTTACTGTTAATATATTATAAAGTATGTGACAGCTGATGTATGATAAACCATTGATTATTTTATTATTTAGTACTAAAATTATTATTGTAATGTTGTTGTAGAGTTAAAATAGTTTTATTTTTTACAGATTGAAACTCATTCCTAGTGAAGGTGAAGTTTGAAGTTCAAACTAATAATGACTGCCATCATTCAGAGAAGGATATACAATTTAGCGGAACATATTTTGGTGCAGAAACATAAGGTAAATTTGTTACATTGAAACCTGTTATTGGTGTTTGTTGGTAGAGAAACATAAGGTGAATTTGTTACATTGGAACCTGTTGTTGGTATTTGCTGGTTTGGAAGTTCAATTGATCAGGGTGTGTTATTTTTGTTGGTGATTTTGTGTATTTAGTAAATAAACTGAGGCTCGGACCAATGTTAGAAAAAATAGTGTCTAATGTTGTTCAAAAAATTGTGTGCCTCATATAAAAACGTTTGTTGTTAATTGCTATAAATGATAGAAAATTGAATAAACACTTGTAATACACTTTTTAATTTTTCTGAAAGTTAGGGAAATTTTGAAGTCATGAATATTTTAGAAATAGTCGCACAAGATTTTCCTTTTTGTAAAAAGAAGCGAGAAATACAAAGCATATATTTTTTGAAAATTTCCACTTAAATTATAAAAAATAAAGGAAGAAAGAAGAAAATTTGTTGTATGCTGTTTGCGTTACCTGAGTAAAAGCGAAGCAGAAAGATGTGGTTTTCAAAAAGACGTTATATTCACTTTTTAAGAACCACTGTCGAAATAATATTTGTCGCTAACAAGAACATAGTATTTTATTTTTAGGTAGTTAACTGATTATGTATATTGACTAAAATGTGATACTTGGTTTACCTTATACAAATGTAATAGTGTCTATCTCATAATAAAGACAGCGAAAAACCATTATTAGTTTACCTTGTAATACATAAATATTACATGAAACACATAGCATTACATTACGTAAGAAATCAATTTTACTACTGCATCTCCAAATGAAATATTATTAGCAATTTACTTTTTAAAAACATTGCATTTAAAATTAAAAAGTAATTTGTTGAATAATATTTAATGTTGAACAAATAATATTTGTGGTTAATTGCGTTTAGAATACGGGTGTGATAACACCGTTTAAAGAACGTTGTTGTATGTTTTATATTTTAGAAAGAAGTCAAACATGAATCCAATTGAAAACATTTTGTTGCAGTGGTTAGAGGGACAAATACTAGATGGAAATGCCACGTTTGCGATCTGCAGAGATCTTCGCTATGCGTATAGTTGCAGCTTTCGCCTTACGGCAGAACTTGTAAGTAACGAATTTACTTCTACCTAACGTTTATGTTTTTGGACAAAATTTAAGACTTCATTAGAATATGTCAATCGGTGGGAGATGTACTGCCGTTGTTTGATTCAGTTCGATGGAAATTTGAAGGGTTAATTCAATCGTTGCAAGATGGATTTTATAAATTATAGTATCAACGCCAAGTTGCTTTAGATAGATAGATGCTGCTCCTCTATTTAAATTATTTATTTATCAGTATGCTCAAAGTTTGTTGACGGAATTAGAAAGCATGCTTGTATTTCCAGTTATACAGAATACTGATATAAGTTATCATAATGGAAACATTATGCATTATCAGCAAGAAACAATTACGAAGTACACTATATAATTACGCCACTAAATGATTGTAAATTTCAGCATGAGGACGGTTCAGGGGGATTTGGAAATTTATAATAATGAAATGGTAACTCCTGCATATGAATTTGACGAAATCATTTTACCCCGAGCGCCAATAAGGAAACTTGATGAGAACGGGGAGGTAGAAATATTTATTTTTCCTGCTATTACTGCCTCATTCCTTCCAATGGAAGAAATAAACACTAGTTCTATGACAAGTGTAATAAATACAGCAGTGAAATTTTAACAGGAAGTATATGCCAGATGAAATGAAAAACTGTTACCCATACCTATTCCACCACTGGAAACTGAAAGAAATGGAAAAGAAACATTACCTGACTTACTGGGGGCGTTATTCGAACACTTAATGCTATGCTTCCACCACCTATTGTGACTGTTTTAGCTTGTGGTAATGCTAGTCAAAATAATAATGGCATTGCTCCAAGGAATTCGAACTCTGACTTGATGTCTCTTATTTTTAATATGATGTATTGAATCGTACACCCAGACAAGTAAGGCCATATGAAGAAAATAGATGTGAAGATTTAATAATGTGAACATTTGTACTCCACCTACACCATTAAATGTAAAACAAAGTCCATATTTCAATAGAAAGAGGAATTCCAAATGGATACAGCCACCTACAGATAACGCTTACGATCAACAACGTAATATCTTTGTTGAAGCAGGTTCGTCAAGTAATGCTCCTCTCGTTGTTCAGGGATTGTTTGGTAATGTTACACCTTATACTATAGAAGTAGAGGCACTACAAAATTAAGTAAATAGAATGATATTGCACCTTCTGTTTGAAAACCGTGGAAGCTTACACAAAATATGTGTGACAGTGGAAATGAAACTTCTCAAGAGTTTACCATTGTATCCAGCACCCAAAGAAAATTTCCGCATTTTGGTCTACAAGACAGGGAAATAGTTTTGGGAAACGCTAATCAAGCAGCGATTGTCGACCCAAAAGAGCATGTAAATAGGTTGTTTTGAGTTTTAAATCAGATGTATTCTAGCAGGAATTCCTGAATATGCATACACAGGGTTCACAATCGATAGTTAATATTCCACCATCGACAGACCACTTTACATATCCTGGCGATTGAGAGATGCACTTACTGCTGAAGTGACTTAGAAACGCTGGAAAACGTTGTCAATTCCAGCCAGCGTTTTTAATGGGGGAATTGAAAATTAAGGTCCATTGGATTGATGCCCGACTTAGCCAGGGAGGAGCACTTAATAAGCGTGCAAATAAATTACTGGAGAAGATTCTGTTTCTTTTGGCAGGTACGATCCAGGTTCCAAATAATATTTATTGTCTTCTCCAAAGTCTGATTTTGGCCCAGGCAAATGCCGATGGGAATCGTTCCTTAGCACAAGCTTTGATAAATACGAAAAGACATCCAATCATGTTGATTGATAGGACTAAAGAGCTATGTCGTAATGCAATGTTAATATTGAAAAAATAACGGCTGTACGAACAAAGAAGGACATATGTTCAACACCAATTCTGCCTGATTACTAAGTTGTAGTATATACAAAAAACGACACGAGAAATTATCAAAGTGTATAGTGGGTCTGCTGCTTCGACTCGGTTGTTTATTGACTTTAGTAATAACAACTACAGTGTAATTCCGTCCATTAGAAAATAACATTAGTAAATAGGCATTGTACATATTGTTTGAAGGTATACAACGAAATAAAATATCATAAATGTGAATATAAATCTTTGTACTGTAAAGAGTAACATGGCATTACAGAAGAACAAAAAGACCGATTTTTGTGTGTCGATTGTCATATAATATTACGTTCAATTGAAAGTTTGGTTAATCATAGAGTTCCGTCAAAGATTAGTAATAGATCCTTATGTCAGGATGTGTAAGAATGTGGAACTTGTCAGAGGCTTGAAAATATGAGTCGTCGTCTCCGAAATAAAAGCATGTTTGCGGAGAAATATACTGTTCCTTATGTGAAAGATTTGCATTACCAGATCATAACTGCTATGTACAAACACTAAAGAAACAACAGTATGAAAAGTTGTGATCGAATTAGATTGTGAAACTCAGCTATTAGACGCTAATGGGAAGGGGAGGCCCATTTCCAGATCTTGAATGGTTTGATGTTGAAAATAAATCTGAGAATGATGCTAAAGCATTAATCGCATGACATGATGCGTGTTAGAAGGATCTCAACTATATTTTAACATGCAAAAAGAACTGATTAATTACTGCAAGAACGACGTAAACCACGACAGTTGTGAAATGTTCTAATATTATTTAGTAAAAACAGGGGGAATGTGTTTTCTTGGTAGCCCAACCATTGCCAGTTTGGCTACTCGTAGGTTTCGAACATTATGTTTGCAAAAAACAGTACAGCTGTCTTGCTACATTTGGGATTCCAGCACCGAGACAAGGAAAATGAAAAGGCTTTGCAACGGCAGGAATATTTGCCACATACTGCTGGGGAAATAATCAAACACAGTGCTAATAAAGGAGAACAAAAAGTGGGACCCTACAAAGTAGACGCATAATTTAAAAACGAAGAAACAGGGGAAGTAACTATTGCAGAATTCAATTGATGTTTTTCCATGCATATCCAGTGCTGCTCTAGCCTCCGCTATATTTCATTAGATAGTGGAAGAAGTCTTCAACAACGGAATGATTCTACCGTGAAAAATGAAGAATGTATGCAAAGTTTCAAAAACAAAACATTCAACGAAATATAGGAATGCCAAAAAGGATAAACAAGTGAAGCAAAGCAAGGACACACAACAGTTTAAGACCTAATTCGTAAAATGTCTATGATGAACTGATTCCAAAGCAGAAAGACCGAATATTTTCGCAGTCTGTATAAATTCGGTGAAAACGAGCAAATAAAATACTTGGACATACCCAGTTTGTACCCATGGGTATAGCACGAAAAGCATTGCCAATGGAATTGCCACGCGTGTACAAGAGCAGCTTTCCAAAACTGGAAAATGTGCACGAACTTGTAGACTTCACTATTTTGCCACCAAACAATCTGAAACTTCCAATATTGCCTTTTAACTGTAATTCAAAATTACTCTTTGGTCTATGCAGAACATGTATGGAGGAAACCAACTATAATGACTGCCACCATACATAGAAAGAAAGGGAATTCAGGAACACTTTTGCCATACCAGAACTTCATGAACGTATCAAACGTGGATAGGACGTAAAATAAATTTATGAAGTCTGGGGATTTAAAATCTAATCTGAATAATTTGAAAAGTACTTGGGAAGATTTCTCACAATGAAGCAGGAACACAGTGGATTTCGTGCCGAGTGTAAAACAGAAGAACAAAAAACAGTAAAAGAATATAAAAAACACGAGAACATTCAATTAAGTATGAAAACATTGAAAGAAATTGAGGCTGCGCTACATTGCAAAATTGTTTTTGAACTCCTTGCATTGGAAGTGGGGACAGTCTTTCCAGAATCTAAAGTTGTCCATCACAGTCCCTCATTTTTTAACACTATACTTAATACAAATTACGAAGTTTCGACAGTAACACCAGTAGGATTAAAAAGTGTTGTGGCCTACAAGGACAAAGATAAGGAAAACAAACCATTGCCGTTTTACAATGTTTGTTTGGCAGCGTTTATTACATCATCGGCTGGTCTGCGATTGAATGAACTGATGGAATCTCTAGGATATGGTATGTGGATGCCGATAGCATCATGTATATTCACAATAAGAACGAGAAGTCGCCCTTGCAAACTGGAATGTATCCTGGTTAATTAACCAATAAAACCTCTGATTGCTGGTATACGATTGTTTGTTTATTGCTTTAGGGACGAAGAATTATGCCCGTTGCATACAGGAAATTGCCACTGGAAAAGTAAAAGATATTTTGTAAATTACAGGTATTACCCTAAACTACAGAAATAAAGATGAAATCTCTCTTAAACCATTTCTACGACTTGATCACGCAAAAAGCAGGAAAGAAAGTTATTTTTTCTCCCAATAATATTAGGAGAAAACCAGTATTTGTGATTGTGTCTAAACCCGAAACCATTAACCGTAACCACTAGTAAACAGCTAAGAATTATTGAAGTCATTACAATCACCAACTACAAAACTTTACCGTACGGCTACATAGAAAATTTAAAAGGTTGTAGTACTAAAAGTTGCCAATATAAAAAAGAAATTTGTATTGGAACTTCTAATTTCAATTCAAGATGTTGCCGTTTCAACATCCTTGCATCTTCATGGCCAGTGGCCCTCAGGGATAGGCACAGGCAAGTAGCCCAAAAAAGGAGACTTTGTAGAGTAAAATATTAAAAAAGAGACAAGAAAATAAAGAAAAAGCTACTAAAAGAGACTATCTGACGTGAAACCATATCCGCAATTTTTATTACCAATGAGTGTAAATGATTGCAGTGTGTCTATGTGTGTTAAAATCCACTACCAAAGGGCCGGTTAAGTCCAGAACTGAACAGAACTTATATTAAAATTGTGATAATAAAACAATATTTATTTATAAATTTTGTGAAATATTTTGAATGGACATACAGAATGAATGACGTATTACAAAAATACAAACTTCCACTTCAGCAACAGTTCAGAGCTTTGTTAATAAATGAGAAATTAAATTTTATATTCAATTCTGGACCTGGATGTGGTACGGCTAAATACATTACTTTGACAATGTATATAAAATTTCAGAAACTACACAAAATTTTAGAAGTTATATAAAATTATACGAAACGTAATTTACATTCACTGTTTTTTATCCTTCTTAGTGAAAAAGTTAGTAATAAATCACTCTTTCTTTTCTGAACACTTCTCTGTAATTGATCAACTTCCATATATTCTTTCTTCTCATTATTTTTCTAGCATTCCATAAGCAACTTGAGCATTTTTACGTCTCCGGTACCTTTTTTAGAACCGAAAATAAAATGTCAAGAATGTTCACGTATGTTTGAACGGCAAGACTGATATTTAAGCGAATTGTAAGATTTGTACCGAAGCTGCTGGATGTTTTACAGTGCTGAATAAAAGCGTATTATTTCCTGCATTATCTGTTGGAGATTTTATAACCATAGAAGTTGCGTAAGGTAGGAAATGTATTAATGTTTGATAATAAAATTCCATTGATGTGTTGTGTCATTTCTATTGCGGTTTCAATAATTTGACTTCAGGTTTGAATGATACTATCAACTCTGGTTGCTGTTACTATTAAAAACTGAATCAACTTAATTTTAGCGAGTATATGTTCCTTTACTATGAGTTCTTGCAACTTATCTTCTTCAATCATAGAACACGAAATCCCAGGGTGCGTAAAGTTGCTGAGCAGGGGGACATGTTAAGTAATACACGCAGAAAGGGAATGTTTAAGAAACAAATAGCGATAAATGGCCACTGATTGAAGTAAAGCGAAAAGAAGGAAAGAATCTCACAGTCGAGGCAATTTGAATTCTGGAATACCTTACGCAGACCCTATTTATTCATATACAGCTGTCAATGTCTATGGTAACACTTCCAAACGTAAAGATCTTTTGTTGCGTCAGGAAAATCCTAATTCAGGGCGTTTTGCTGAAGCTCGGCGCCATAAAGTCTAATAATTGAAATATAGAAAAAATAGAAGAGGACTTCAGCCGAGATTTGTATCATGAAAGTAGAAAGATACATGAAGAAAGAAACACAGAAGGGTCTCCACTCAACCACCCCATTGTGGAGACAAAAGACCCGCCAACCACCCACGCATATAGAAGATATAATACCAAAAAAAGAAACAATTGCATTCTGAAACTCATTACTTTTGTCACTGGACATATAAAAAAATGTGATGTACAAAAAACTTAGCAGATACTGTTCTAAAAAGCATTCTAAAAGAAGATACAATATTCTCAAAAAATATACTTTTAGAGACAAGCTCAAGAAAAAGATACTAAAAGCTAGAAAAGAGACTCGCGCCTATCCCTGGTGGCCCTTCAAAATCAAGAAACACTACATTCATCAATTAATGAGCTGTTAAAATTTAAATTCAAGGAAATCGTTTGGTGCTATGGAGCTCTTGTTCCATATCTTAATGCTGTAAATATTATATTTCATCATGGTCTTCCCGATATAGAAACATTTGAAATTCACCCGAATTCACTAATTTAGACGGTTTCATGTAGAGAACAAAGGCGTATATAAGTAACCTGTTCACGAAGTACAACCATCACAAAAGTTTAACTGTTATCTTCATTGTTCAAAATTTATTTGCAAAAGGCGTAACATTTATTCGCGTAACATTTCATTAAATAGTCACTATGTAATAGTTTTTTTTAAGAATCCACGTTATAAACTACATATTGAGCACCTAGCAAGACAAATTATGCCACTTGATAGTGAGGGACAGGTAGGCGTATTTGAACAAGCAACAGCAAATGCACATAGTTATCTTCTATTTGATCTGACGCACAATATTCCTGAGACATTACGAATATGTACAAACATTTTTCCCGATGAAACCATGCATATCTATGCGCATCTAAAAGACCTACATAATCACATAACGTTTAGTGGACGTTAGGATGTCGAGCTTAAAGCATTATGGAAATTATACTAGTATGCATGGCATATGTACTTGGATCATCTTCCACCAAGAAATCAAAACATTGCACTACCTTTTGTGGAATCAGATGTCACAACGAAAAGTATATCTGCAAATGCAAATTTCAACTTATTTTAGATTCTGTTCCTAAAACTGTTAGTCGAAAAGAAGTGTTATTAAATCTAGTGCACGTATCCAATCATATCAGTTGGGATCCATTCGGTGTAGTTATCATTGATGAAATTGTTCTTTTAGGATCTAATATTATATCTTGTAAATGAAGTAGTAAGAAAACGAAAACAACGAAATCCAATTAGCATACAAACATTATAGCAATTACTGCAGGAAATTAATATTCAAAGAGAAATAATTGATTTTCAGTTTGGTTCAGGTGCAATTTTGTTTAATGAGCAATTTAAACGATTACCTATTCATAAAGTAACAAAAAGCAAAACGCCAAAATAAAGTAACCAAAAGCCAAAACGTAATACCAACATCGTTTCAAGAAATTTTGTATTTTATAAAATGTAAACATATCGATATCAAAACTGTACTTTAAGTATTCGGATCCAGTAACTCATGGTAAAATGGTTAGCATCACAAAATGCATATACATTACACGCCCCCGTACATAAAACTTTTCCACGTAAACAATAATATGTGAGTGTTCCAAGTCAATTACTGCAAATGAATTTAGCAGATACGCAAAATGTGTCAAAGTATAATGATGGGTACAATTACGTTTTATGTTCAGTCGATGCTTTTTCACGGTATGACACTATTCCTGCCAAGAATAAAACGGATCCTGTTGTAGCTGAAGTCATTATGAAAATTTTAAAATCGTTGAAATTACCATTGGCACATTGTCAAGTGGATTTAGGGATGAAATTTTATAACCAACACGCGACACACATATTTGAAAAGTATGATATAATTGTTTGTGCTTGGACTTTCCTCGGTGGGTTCGAGAAAGAACATCGACATCAAGAGTGGTAGGTGTGTGATTAGGAAGTTGGTCGACTGGCTGCCGCAGTTGGTAGCGCATTCGGACGGTAACCATAAGATCCCGGGTTCGATCTCCGGTCCAGTTATGTACTTTTCACTCTCTAATATCAATTGTCTCTGTACCTACAGAGGCCTGATGTACCGAAAAATCAGAAGTTACCTCTATTTCAACTTTGGATATTTTCCACATTTGACGACATAAACGACCATTGATCGTAACCATCTTGCACCATTTCAATGCAATTTAGATTATAATATCTCATCCAAAATAATGTTTGTCTAGATGTGGTCAAGACTCAACCTACTTCTGGAAAACTTCTACGAAAAATCAGTGTGCATGAGTGTCAGTACGGTTAAATCAAATTCTGTTTGATCAGCCACAGTATAGGAAAGTGGAAAAATCATATTTTGATATTTTACACGTAAACTTGAAATATGAACTTGGGCAAAAAATGGCATTCTAATTTGGAATGTCAAGCATTACACTTCATTTTTAACAAAAAAGATTATTTCATAAAGTACTGATGACAATTTTTACAATATTCTTAAGTTCAAAAGCAAGTACACAAACGTATACAAATAAAATACCTACACATTTTCGTAATATCCTAAATGATCGTATCCAATTCAATGATCCATCGTGGAGGGTTGAAATTTATATTCCACTCACATTTCAAAATGTTCTTGATGGAGAACATATTTTGGTTCGATTTAAAGGACGGAACAAAACTAAAACACCCTTTTACTTCAGGATATTATGCCTCTGTCCAACAATTACTGGATGAACTCAATAATATTACACCAGAGATAGAATTGACATATTCCAATACAGTTCAAATTAAAACCACCGATAATATTCAAGCTATTCGTTTCTCTCCCATGATAGCACTGCAATTATGATTTCAACATATCATTAACATTTTAAAAATTGGAGCAACACAAAAACAACCCTATCAAGGAATTGTTTCCAGAAACAAGGATTTGTATACACGGATCTCATTCATCCATAATATGTAGTTGATACAAATGCACATTTATTTCCAATTGTGGCCATGACAGATATGAATCATGGAAAAGTGCAAACTATTACATTTCAAAACGTCCGCTATTTTCCACTATCTAAATTAAGTTTCGATACAATTGAAATCCTACTAAAGGATCGAAAAAACGTAATTATCCATTAACATCCGGAACGTTGACGGTGACGCTTCACTTTAAGCTTCTCCCACAATAAAGGCAGCAGTACATCGGACACGGAATTTCGTATTTTGCGTAATCCGTTTATTAACGCGGCCACGTGATCCGAAGCTTATGTCGAGGTATTTTTCGATTTGGTATGCCATTTATTAATCAAGGTGCCAAAGCCGTTCGACGACAAGCGTTACAAACAGGAATTCAAGTTGCTGGGGATATGTTAGAAAATCGACCTGTAAACGAATCCGTAAAGGCACGCGTACGCGAAGCAGGATCAGCCTTAACGACGAAAGCGGAAACGAAATTAAATCAGTTGCTTACCGGTAGCAGTTACGACGCGCACCCAAACGAAGAGCTTCTGCACGTGTTGGACCACCTTCAAAGCGTCGTAAACGTAGAAGTACTAGACAGAGATATATTTTTAGTTCATCATCATGTCGTTCCTTACACCTGCTAGTAAAGAGTGCTGTACCAATGAATTGGATTTGGTATCTGTACCTATGACACAAACTGCGGTAGAATGGTCACGTATGGTTGACTATCGACCTATTTCAACACTCACATAAGAAGGACCCATTGAATTTGTTATTCCTGGAGATACTTCAGAGTTTATTCATCCTCCGCACCTCTACCTCTATTTCAAATGTAATGGGAAATAAGGATAATGTACATGTAGCTGCAGAAAGACCTGTTGCAGCTGATATTATAGTCCTGTGAATAATATTCTACATTCCATGTTTTCACAAATCGATGATTACTTGAATGATAAAATCATTTCATCGTCTAATGGAACCTATCAATACCGTTTTTATTAAGAAACAGGTGTCAACTATAGGTCTATAGGATTTGGGACTGCGTTTATCTTTGTACTCACTTTTTAGTAGCATTATTAAATTTGCTTTCTTCCATGGTTCCGGAAACACTTCTTGATTTATGCATTAATTAAAAAGCCCAGTTAGGTATGGAGTCCTTATATCTGAATTAATTTTGAATATTTCATTTATTATGTGATCTGGGCCCGGTGATTTCCTTTGTTTTAGGCTTTTAAGGATTGCTGCCACTTGATCGTTTGTAACCACTAGGTCTTCAGGTTTTATGTTTCATTGTTTGGTACTTTGTTGGCGTCATTTCTGATTCCTCTATATTTTTCGTTATCGTCCCGAATACGATCGTCGGGAAAAAGTTTTCATACAGAAGTTCGATTGTATTTTTCCAGTTCGTTGTGTATTGACCTTGGTCGTCTTTTAGTGTGTTTAGTGCACCTTTAACCTTTATCTTAGACATAATTATCTTGTAGGGCATTCCCCATAGATCCAAATTTTGGTTCTCTTCCACGAAATTGTTCCATGTTTTCTTCTTGGTTTCTCGGAGTTCTTTTTCGAATTGCTGCTTGATGCTTCTATAGTTCTCCAGTCTTCTTGCTCTTAGTATATTGTCTCCAGCCGCCCTATAGCTCTTTCTGCTGACCTTCATTTTTCTTCTTAGCTTGCTCAGGTTCTCTGTCCAAAATGGCTTCCTTTTATGATTTATATTTTTTACTCTGGGTGTTGAATTTATTATGGCGTTTCTTGTAGCTATTTCAAAATTGTTTGTTAGCTCTGTTAGGTTACAGTTTTCTACTATTTGTGTTTTTTTCTTGTTTAATTTATTTACATTATAATTAAATTTAGTGATTTCCTCTGATTGTTCTTTAGTATTTTGGTTTCTTTCGTAATCAATAGCGAAGCGGACAGCGCCGTGGGCACTTGTGGTTGCATATGCGTTAACGGTCGAGTCATACAAGTGATTACATATACTCCCCCTTGTCATGTTTACGTCTAGATTTGTTACGTCTATATAAGGAAGGTATCGACCAGGGCCTTTCTTAAGGTACCATCTCGATATTTGTCTGGTGAGACTGAGGAAAACCCTGGAAAATGTGTCACGATGGTCGCCGGCGGAGTTCGAACCTACGTATCTACCCATTGCCTCTTCGCAGTCAGAGACGTTACCCACTGGACCACGGGCTAGGTTCTGGTAGCTGACTTTGAGTAAGGACTAAGGAAGGGGATCGGGCTTCAGTCCAGATCAAGCTTGCCATTTTGACAATCTTTCCATTTCTTCATTAAATGAATTCAGTGGCCTTAGTTCAGCCTGTAGTTCGTCTGACTTTGAAACGGGCGACCCGTGTTGATATCCCGGCCAGGACCCTGTAGAATTTGCTGTAGAGCTCTAATGCCTGAAAGCCTGAGATGTACTCTTCTTCCTATTGAGTACTAGAGTGTCCGTGGTACTCCTGGGTAGGGTATACAGGGTGATTCGCGACGAAGCGGCCAAACTGCGGTGAGTGATTCCTCACATCATAACAAGAAAAAAGTTCCGTTGAAAAAGTTTTGAAATGTGCATAGTTTCGGACCTGTAGACTCTCAGAGCTACTGCGGCATCATCAAATATGACGCCTTATCTCGACACGTAATTACCTAAGCAGTATCGGTTTAACAAATCATATTTGAAGTAGTACCAATACACTTTTTTAAGTAATGTTTATCAGTGGCCAATGCATCTTGGTGGCTATTTCTTTGCTTTCCCTATTAAACCATTTAATTCAATGACAACATTGCTTGAATGGATAGATTGGGTAATCCTTCGAGTGTGATTTGTTAAAAAGGCACCGCTTGGGTCATTATGTGTGGAGACATGACGTTATTTGTGACGATGCCGCGTTAACGTGAGAGCCCGTAGCTCCGATACAACGCACATAACGAATATTTCTCCAAGGAACTTAATTCTTGTTATGATGTGAGGAATCACTCACCGCAGTATGGCCGCTTCGTCGTGAATCACCCTGTATACAAATTATGGGGTAGCGCCCCTTGCAACGAATTGTGTGCCTCTTTGAGGCGCGACGCCATATATGAGAAAGGTGAGTCGTAACGTAAAAAAATACAATAGCTTTACCTCAACAATCCACGGGGTTGAAGATTTTTCTAAGGATAAAGAAAAAAATGAACATTAGTTATGTTAGATATGTTAGTTGGTTAGTTAACTATGTTGTAGGAACATAGTTAGTTATGTTCCTACAATAGTCATGCAATGCATCGTGTTTTATCAATTGCCGGGGAAGCAATCAAATAAATGGCATACTTTAAGTTGAACGAGACTATTGGAGAAAAATCCAATGAAATGGTACAATTGAATTTTATTTATGTCATGTACTCATCTTAGGTTCAGGCCAGGATAGGGTGGGGAAAAGGATGTTGGAAGGTAGTCGGCCAGGACCTGTTTGTAAGTACCATTCCAGCATTTGCCTGGTGCGACTGAGAGATAAGGCGAATTGAATCAAACGGAATAATATAAGTTCTTGTCAAGTTCATTTGTCTTGTTATCGATAGCAGTGGCCTAGCAAAGGAGGTACACTGGTGCGTCCCCCTTAAGAACCGGGGTTACAGTTTCGAGTTTTGTTTTTGCCATTAGCCGACATCCAGATGGCTCTGTTACAAAGTCGAAATCTTGCTTGCGTAAGGTTTTCATGACTTGGTCCTTCTCATCTTCCATGGAAAAATTCCAAGAAGGGTCCACAAGAATCATTTGTGGTTCGAAAGGACAGAAGAGATCTTGCAAGACATAGCTTAGGGGCATTTCTCCCATCTCTTCCCTTCCCCCTGTCTCAAACAACTGACCGCCAAACTTCGGTTCAGTTTTGCTTCTTCTCGCCTTCTTCGCACTGGATAAAAAAAAAACAACAAATGCATTAACTTACGAACCACTCATCACCCTCATATACAAATTTAAAAAAATGTGATGTATCAAATTCTTACAACTTTTTCAAATCATGTAAATTATAGGTCTTTAAAAAATAAGCAAAATTAGTTGAAAGAATTACCCAATAGCAGTACAAGATCAATATGCGTGCAAGCATGAAATTTTAATAAAATTATATTTTTTATATTCAATTATAAATATTAATTAATTAGACTTTACCGTTTATACACTATAAGCAGTTATGGATTGATTGATCACTTATGCACATATATAATAACCATATAACTTTCTTGCCTGCATATTATGATCATGAGTCATGGGCTGCGATTAGAAGATGAAGAGAAGTAGTTGCCCCCACTTTCTCGCGCATTTCACTAGTGAAAATAGGATACAGAAATTGCGCATTTAAAAACTGCACAAGGAAAGGGGACCATACTACCAAAAGTGTTAATTTATTAGAAGTTTCTGTAACTAGATTATTATGAGATGTTACAAAATGTTACATGTTTATGAGATGGTTGCTGTTCTAGAATAGTATCTACGTTCGCTCTTTATTTTATGTGCAGGTTTCCATAATGAATTTCCTTTTTTTTTATTTTATTATATCCAGTTATGGAGAAGATCATAAAAACGGAACAGTTGAACAGAACAGCTCGTTGAAAGTACAGTTACTTATCATTGACAAGAAACTTCCAGTTCAGTTCAGTCTTGTATTGAAAGAGTAACGTATTACGTTCAAATAATAACAATAAGAAGAAGAAGAGGAGGAAGGAGGAGGAGGAGGAGGAGGAGGAGGTTCCAGCGAAAATGAAAATAATTATTCGAAAAAGGAATTTATCCATGTAAAGTTCAAAAGACAATGTATAGACATGACCAGAGCTGAAATGGGTCACTGAGTCAATCCGGTCGTTTTGGACCGGGCTACCGGTTCTAGGCTTCAGACCCTACCTAATCTGGTGACCTGATTTAGACCCGGTAGCCCGGAGGACAAGGTAATGTTTTTAATAATCCTTGCGTTTGAACATTGTTTCTTTCAGGGGTGATCAGGACCGAAGATGTTACCCCCAGAGTACAAAAATATGACTTCGAAATTCCGTTAATTACAATTCCCAGACTGGGTCAGGCCGGGTCACCAAAACTGACCGGGTTTTAGCTCTGGTCGTGAGTTAATTACTAATGGTGGTGAATCATGTATCATAGCATTGTTTTCTTCGTTGGAAATCAATTTTAGACCAGTATTAAGCAAAATGAAATTTATATGCACTCGCACAAAATAAGTTTTACATGAAGCACATAAAGTAGTACATTTCCTAGGTATGTTTGGTTTTACCCACTTTGTTTATCCACCACACACAAAAAATAATCATGAAATGAAATAAAGTTAGTTCTATGCATTTTCAAAAATTAAAACTTTCAAGAAGTTCAAGTTATAAAAATAATCTAAGGTCATGTATGTTTGAAATCAGCGGTCAAAAAGTAGTTTACTGTCAACCACTTTAAATTACTATTGCGATTTCATGGAAATACAAAATGCTTAAAGCGAATGAAACTGAATTATTTATATTAAAATCGAACTTGCGGCACACTGTTAAAGATTTTCCTGAAAGACCGACATGTTACTGTCCGACGATACTGATCTACTGTTATTTAAAAAATTTACTGCTTCTGATTTCAGATTCCATTTTACTAATTTTAATATATGATAATTATAATTTTATTTTACTTTTGGAATGATTTTATATCATTGATCAACCAACCTAACTGTCAGTAGCACATTGATATCGGCCAATATCAATAACACATGATTTGCAACTTAAATGTTGGTGTCCAATATCAATCAACATCGAATGGCAAACAATTTTGCCGAAATTTCCGATATCGAAGATCTACAATGATCTCTATCTAAGATAGATATTTAAAGCACAATTTTCCACTCTGAGATTTACTTTCTTATTAAACGGAATTACGTATATTTCTACAGTAGTTTCTGAGCTTGATTAAATGCTATCTTTATTCCATTACGCGTCCTATTCTCCCGCCTTGACGCACAGCTGAAAAATTTCGCTCTTGTCTGCTGTTGGATTTAAACCTGGTACATTGTGATTTGTCTCTGATTTTCTTCAGATTCGAATGACTGTTCAACTCATTGTTCCATATGTGATATGCTACACCCACAATTTTGTTATTAAGTATTTTTTATCATTGATAACTTTTAAGTGAAGTCTATGTAAGATGAAAATGGTCTGACTCCATGTCATGCACCATTCTTGGGCAGCACCCGCAGTTCAAGATGTCATCAGGCATCACATCACAGGTCAACGCATTGTGTCGTATGATTGAATCATACAGAATGTCAGCTATTTTATTTCATCATTATTTTAGGATAACAGTGGAGTATCTCAAATGTGAGTTGATATTATAATAAAGTCAGTTTTCTGATAAAGGAGCAAGTGCAAAGAAAGAAGGCAACTGGCAAGTGTACACATGCTTACGATTCTCGATTTGATTCTCTATTTCCCCGCAGGGCACACTAGCTACCCTCGCTACGTTCTAGTGCAACTCAGGTCCATGAACTACTATTGAGGATCGTTTTCTTAAAGAGAGGTCTCATGCGGTATAATCCTGCATTCTGGAATGGTTTGTGGATCGATATATGGATAGATACATCCAGTGTTTCTTTCAGAAGATTACGTTCGGAGGGTTCGTACGGGGGCTCACGAAAATTATACATAATGTATATTGACCCCACATTTTAGCACATTATTGATTATAAATAATGTGTTAAAATGTAAAATTACATTAGTTTTACTTAACAATATATCGTACTTCCTTAGTTAACCTCCAAATAACATGCGCAATAATTATGGAATGTGCAATTATATATGTATTTCAGTATATGTATGTGTAATACAATTGTTGAGACTAATTCTTCCAGGGGCGCGGTTGAAAAACCCCGGTAAACATAAGATAAAGATAAAATGAATTTTATGGGCGGTAACAGCACTATGACTTACCCCCGTCCCGATACGGGGGAAGCCCCTTATCTTTGTCACGTCTAAACTTAGCTGTTATTTGGATAAAATACGAAAACTGAAACAGTAAAAGCATATAAACGCTGAAGATGTAAAAGGTCTTCAGAAATATAAAACACTGGTGTAAATAGCCAAAAGAACGAGTAAGAAAACTAAAGATGTATAAAGTCTTTAGCATAACAATTTAAAAACCGTGCAGGCTGTAAATGGGCCTTGATAAAATAAAACAACAATACTACATAAAACTTAACAGCTAAGGGACATAATCATCTCAAAGAGACGGAGATAAACTTATCTCACGAACATACATAAAAATTATCCGCAACATACCTAGTTCAGCCCTTAACAATGACGCGATGTCATTGGGGATGTTATAACGTCGTCTGAGATGATGATATCCTGGACAATCTAAGAGAACGTGACGGATACTTCAAAGTACACTGCAATTATTAGAATGTAGTGGATCCAATCGTCGCAACATATATCCGTGTGTCAGGCGACTGTCTCCTATGTGCAGGTAACATAAAAGTATTCCTTCACGCCTACTATCTCGGCAAGATAATTTCCATGGAGCAACAGTTACCTTAATTTCTTTCACTTTATTAACAACAACGTCATTCTATCGTCGCTGCCATTCATTCCGTGTAACCTGTCTATAATATATCAACATGTTCTGAAATGGGACATGCTGAATATCAATGTTAGCTTCTAACGAGGCCTCACGAGCAGCTTCGTCTGCCAAATCATAACCATGGATACCAACATGACTTGGTATCCACGAAAAGACAACCTCACCACCAGCAGAGTAGATGGCGTTTGTCTTACATAGTATATATTGCGCGAGCGGATGCTGAGAATACATATTATCGAGGTTTTGAACAACACGATTTCTCCACAGACCGACTGCGATCAGTTTTCAGACAGAAGTCTGGATTTTTGTCTCCCGACCGAGATGGAAGACATAAACAAGGGTCCTCTGGTGTGGACGAAAAACAAGGGGACAATGTCTTCCACGGTTGAGTTTGGTTCTTCTGCTACCCTCTTTCCATCCCCTACCAGATGACATACTTTCCACATCCTACCAGATGACCCAAATATGGCAAAGAAACATGCAATACAATACAAAAATATTATTAAAATAAATAAAATTAAAAAGACATTCATGTCCAATAATGCAAAATTTTAAGACTGATTTTTATTTGATTAAAATATTATTACATTCGTTCGTCGAAAATAATCTATTAAGCTGTATAATACTAAATTATTATTATTTTGAGGAAAAGCTATGAGTTAAAATCTTTCCATGATCTATAATAATTCGTTCGTATTCGCCCCCTTGAAGAACTTGGGGTACGCGTCTGAATGAGAAGTAGTTGCATTCACGTAAAACTTGACGTTATTTAATTACGAGAAAGGAAATTACATGTTAGGTTAAGTTTCTTCAGAAAATATTTCTGGTTCATTTGTAAGCACACTTATTTTTCATCAAATGCAGCTGAAAAACCCTGTTAACGCTATTACAATCACATTTGTGAAGTTAGCCCCCCCACCCAAAACCAATGAAGGTGAAAATTAACCAAATCCTTAGGGAGTTGTTAGGGAGGAATAGGGAGTACATTACTTTCGTTAGGGAGTAATAGGGAGTACATTACTTTCGTTAGGGACATATCTCTAGGAGTCCTCACTGTTTATCATTTAAATTATACCGAAAAAATACTCTTTAATTCTCCCTAACAAAACCCTAATTATTAAAAGCATATTCGATTAAAATTACAATAGCTATGTCGGCGTGAATCTATCAGCAATAGTTGCGTCTATCATTACCAAGTTATCCTTCACTCCCTAACGAAAATAATGTACTGCGTATTCCTCCCTAACGATTGCAGACAACGCCGACACAACATTTTATTAATTGGGGTACCTTGGGGGGCAAACTTCACAATTTTGCTGGTGCCGTCACCAAGTTATCCTTCACTCCCTAACGAAAATAATGTACTAGGTATTCCTCCCTAACGATTGCACACAAAGTTAGTTGAAGCAAGATTAGCTTCGGGATTGAGTAGGACACGTAGTGAGTTCTACAATCAATTCAAGTATTCGTTTAACAATTACGGCGATTGGCCGACAATGTGTAACCATTTAGTATCTACCTTTATATCCACCATTGCACGTAGCCAGTATATGGCCACCTTTTTCTATCGTGTTATGAGTGAAGATGAACTCGTACTTAATTTTGTCCAGGAAAAGTTTAGTATCCTGAACGTATTACCGTTAAGTTATGATGAAGCCAAAGTGTGTGGGATGATTTCTAGTTAAGTTACACCAGAAGTTTACAAATAATGCTTACGTAATGTAATACCGAATACGATCCAAGAGTTGGTGCAACGAGCTACTAGGTTTGACCATATACCAACAAGATTATAATGCCTGTTGTTATGTACTCGGATATAAATATGCAATTAAGGAACTCTTTCATACTTCTATGAAAATAAACCAAGTAAACCAGGGTGGACATTCAGCTGGGGTTTCTATACAATTTAGACATCGTAAACAGAATACTGGAGACAGGAATAATCTTCAAATGTCCTTGTTTAATGGAGACCTGACTAACATGTTATGTATTTACACGTACGTGTGTGGACTACGTACCAAGTGTGTTCCAGATACAGAATCTGAGTATTAGTTCATTTCCAGTGCGTTCTTGGAGAAAATTAGGAAACGAGCTCGTATAAGACTTATTAGTATACTAACAAGAGCAATTGGAATTGGGAACATTCGGTGGATGTTACGGAGAAAGTTAGACTTAAGTTTCATATAACCTACAAGAAGTTTGAAGACAATTGCATCATAATACCAAATGACCAGTTTGACATGTTGCTTGGTGAGACCTTTTGTTCTAAAAACGAGGTCAATATCAATCATGAAAATAGGACCATTAATATTCCCTCGCATCAAATCACTGTAAAATTCTTTACTGATCCACATCTAAATCTTCCGAAGCTGCTGGTAATATTTCTCTTTGCAGAGAGCCACTTAAGAAACTGCCACTTAAAAGAGGCGCTCTTCTTTTAAGTGGTCACTGCCTGCAAACCAAGTGTATGTAACAACTACATGAGTTAACCAGCCTATGAACAGTAATGACCAAGAGTGGCTTACTAATGTGCATACAAATATTGGTGTTCAGGAGGATGGTGGAAAATGAAACAACCTAGGTAATGATATATTAACCGATATTAATTGTGTAACTGGTAACAATATTCATATCTTTTGTTATTATGTTTTTTCAGAATTTTCTGACGTCATTCCTGATAAGTTAGGTGAAATTAAAGATTTCAAATTCAAAATAGAAATGCGTGATCCTACACCGGTTCGTTTGCAACCATATTTTGTACCACGAACTAAATTAAAAGAACTTGATAAGTATATAGATAAGCTAGTGGATCAAGGAGTTGTAGAACAAGTGTAATATTCCACTTATTCATCACCTTGTTTTTTGATCACAAATTCAGATAAAACGAAAAGATTAGTCATTGCGTATTCCTACGTAAATTCAAAAGTAAAAGTAGATTTCTATCCGTCTCCTAATTTGGAAGCAGCCATTACATGTTTATCTAATACTAAGTACTATACGAAATTTGATGTCAAAAGTGCTTATTTTCAATGTAACTTGGATGACAATAGTAAACGTTACACTACTTTTTGTACACCTACTCGTATGTTTGTATTTCGGTAAATGCCGATGGGTTTTGTGAATAGTAGTTTCGTGTTGCTAGCTGAATGCACCGGATTTTTAAGGACCTGTTATTTGAGAACTTCGAAATATTTCACGATGATTTATGTATACATACTGAGGACCTTGAATTACATTAAAAAAGTTGTAATCCACGCACTTCAGCGTTTGAGAGAGTGGAGTATTACGGTAACTCCACGCAAGACTAAGTTAATAACCACAAAAGTTAAATTCTTTGGTTATTTGCTTGATAGTGGGAAAATGTTTATTGATCCGGAACGTGTTGAGTCAATAAAAAATCCAAGACCTAAGAATAGACGAGGTTTAAATATGTTGTGTGGCATGGTAAATTTCTATGCTAGGTACATAGATCATTTTGCCGATATCAGGAGGCCTCTTTTCAATTTACACTCTGAAAAGGTCAAGTTTTATTGGGGTATAGAACAAGAACAGGCGTTAGATCATTGAAGCAGACATTTATTGAACACGTAATTTTGTAGGTACCGGATATGGATTCATCCTTTGTAATACATTGCGACGTGAGTACAAGGTCTTATTCAGCAAATTTAAGTCAGTATAATAATGAAGGTAACCTGTGTCCTGTTTATTTGTATTCTAAGATCATGCCTGAGTCTGATTTTAACAAATCAGTGTTCGAGTTGGAATTGCGTGCTTTGGTCCTGGCAATTACTAAATTTGAAATGTATCTGCATAAAGAATTCGTGGTTTTTTGTGATAACTGTCCTCTTACTTGATTATTACGTAATCATAAGAGACAAAGGAAATATGCTACTACGTTAGAACGTATTTCCAGAATCCAATTCAAAGTTGTCCATATTCGATCATAAGTTAACTTTGTAGCTGATGTTTTCTCACGTGTACATAACTCGTTTGAGTTTGCTCCCATGGAGATTGATGTACATGATCGCGAGAAATTGGAGGGGAAGGATGTGACGCTCTGCCTTCCTATTTTTGGGATCAACCCGAATTCAACAAGTCCATCCGCCAGTGGCAACGTGAAGGCAAAGGATGTAATTCCATAATTGAAAAAACTTTCTAAGAAACAGGAGGTACCAGGTTATCTTCTTAGAAATCAAATATTGTTGAAGAAAACCAAAGCAAAGAAAGGTAGAGGTTTACCGGTAGCCTTACATGATAGTATATTGAAGTTGTTTCACTGTCAGATTGTCGGTGGAGGACACAGTGCGTATAGGAAGAATATGCACAAAACATGTGAGAAATTTACTTGGCCTTCTGTTTTTAACGATATAAAATTATACACATATGCCAGCCGTATGTCTGTGACGTATGCCAGTGTACCAAATATAGTAATACTAAAACGGTAGGATAATATATCTCTAAGAAAGAATTAAAGCCAAATTCAGTATTGTATTTAGATACCGCGGGCCCGTACCCGAGTAGTTGTGGATGTATAAACATGTTATGGTCGTGACTGATGCTTGCAGCCGTTTCGTCATGATAGAACCTCTTAAGAACTTGAGTTCTAAAATAATTCGTGATAAATTGCAGAAGTTATTCTTAACCTATGGGTTTGTTAATAGGATTGTGTATGATAAGGCTAGCATTTATTGTAGCACGTATTTTAAGTAATTTCTATTTAACTCTGGCGTTGCTGATATGCATACGACTGTTTTCACTCCGTCATCGAACTTATGTGAGAGACAAAATCGTAATTTTATACAAATGCTCAGATGTTACATTGACAAGGAACAAAAGAAGTGCCTGTCATTACTTCCCAAGATACAGTACACCTTGAATTTAACTGACAATGATTCAATAGGCCTAACTCCCTCTGAGGCGTATATGAGGAGAAAATTTATTAATCCCCAGGATGCAAATTGGTCTTTAAATGATGTTATTTGGGAAGATCATAAAGCGAAGGATGAGCGTATGAATATAATGGTTGAAAATATCAGTAAAGCATGAGAACGTAGAAAGAAATTGTACAATTCAAGACATAGATCAATACATTTCGAACTTGATGATTTGGTACTAGCTAAGAGACTTTCGAAGTCTAGTCTAGATAAGCATTTCAATGCCAAGTTGGCTTTTCAATATGAAGGTCCATTTAAAATTTTGAATTTTCCAACTAGAAACACGGTCTGGCTTGCCTTAGTTAATAATACAGATATTCGAGTTAAAAGGCATGTTCAACACATTAAAAGATATTTGGCACCACCGCGATGATTATGTATATTTTATGTATTTGTAGTTTATTGTTGTTGATTGTCTTTATTTATGTGTATTTCTTCATGAATGGATATATATTGTGTGTATGTTTTTTTTTATAATTCCAGGATCCTGAAATGTGTAGATGTTAGGAGTAAGTGGGATGCGAAATGCATAAATTGATGATTGTTATGTATGATGAGATGCGAACAAGAGTGTAATTCATCTGTATTCCGTTATGTACAATAGCGAGGCCATTCGTTAAGGGTTGAGATTTATTGTCCAGCATACTGTACGTAAGTTTTCAATATTTATACTAAAAAGAAATATTTTCTTGTTGTTGATGAATGTTAATTGTAGGTGGGGGTATTTATATGTCGCAACATACACATTTTTTCTTGCAAATTGTTTTTCGTTACCCCCTTTTTCTCCTTCTTGAGTGAACTTATTATTGTTTTGTACCTATTTGACCTGTGTTGTAATTGCGCGCTAGAGACTTGTTTATTGTAATTGTGTCTTTCCTTACGTGACGTAACATGACATGTGAGTTCATCGGTTGTCGGTTTCGTTCGTATTCGTTCGTGCATCGTCCGCCATTTTGTTTACGTGTTGAACCAACTGGTGTTGCTATGCCATTGTGTTTCTACCGGTAAGCCCATGCGGTAGGCTTAAGTAATTGTAGACTTGTAAGAATTTGAGTCTTTTTTAATAGGCACCTGTTGCGGAGTATTTGATTGGGAGTGAGTCTGGAAATAAGGTATTAGTGGAAAAGTCTTGAATTGTGGTGGTACGTCATTCTATCTTTTTAAATTTAATGATAAAGTTAATGACCTGTAAGATGTTCCTCCCGGTCCAGTGCTCTGCAGCAATGTTCTTTACATTTGATTGCTAAGTAAGTTATATTTATGTGCAAGGTATTTGAATGTGTTTTTGGAAATTATGTGCTCATGGTATTTGCAGTAACCTATTCTGTGTTTCCGTTTTTGAGGTTAGAAATTAACTACAAAACTGAACTTACGGGAGTCTATACGCGATTTGCCAGTTTAAGTGATTATTCGATCCATGTGGCTTCACGTAGGGCATTAGATAGCCATTTTGATTTGTTGGATTATTTGAGTGGCCTTAAACTATTTGAATGTATGTTACAAATTTATTGGAAATTAAATTGTTTTCTTGTTTTGGGAATTACTTGGCGCATGTCATTGATGTTGCGACAACTTAAAAGGCGCTGCTCGCATGTGCACACGTTATCCAAAAAATTAAGTCCAATCAAGGAAGACGTACCGACAGAGACCAAGAACGTAACCTACCACGCAGCGTTCGGTGGGCGTAGCTGCGCGCACTCGACACGTAACATTCACATAGGCTCGCGCCAAAAAGGTGGGATGCATGCGTAGGAACGTAGGGTCGCAACATCCACGGAATGCGTATAGTAAACCCGCACGCAAACTACCATCCGACCATGGCACGAATGACTTTAAACGCTAATACCAATAGCATTTTCCTTGCTAACGCGGTAGTACACCAACCGCGTGCAACTGCACAGTGGAAGCGGCAACTGTGGATTGTCTACTACAAGTTATACATCGCTTTATCCTGGACGAGTATTATATGTAATGATTATGTGCATGTAGCAACACCAATATTATCCAAAAGGGCATACACATTTTGGCAAACCCGCTGCATGTAAAACTGAGGTATAGCGCGTATAGAGAGACACATCCCCTCACCAACGGTGGATACAAATTGTTTTACATTAACATTCAACGTGCGAAACCTTTCCACGCAAACCTACTGCAGCCTCTGTTTCAAATCCTGGCCCCGTAAACCCCACCCAGGAACCGTGTTGGTGCATGCGGAAAACAGTGTACAACCCCAGTAAACATGTCGGGCGTCAAATACGCAAAAGTGTTAACCACGGATGAACCCTATTTCTGTGTTCCGGACTATATTTACTGGATGTGTGTCAAGTCAGCATTGCTCCAAGTTGACGTGCAAAGGTACGTTCAGTGTATTGCATGTCATTATGAACTAACGAAAGAAGGCGAGGTGTGTAATTGTGGATTCTTTCATATCAATCAATGCTTTCATATGGTGACAGAACCCAACATGGCATACGAGATGTATAAATTCTTTATCGAGGAGCATCCACGTACTAGGATGACCTTTATTGAATTTCAGTTAACTCTCGCTAAACAGGTAAAGCACTATTTGGATCAAGTTTGCGATATCCTTCAGGCAAAGGTGGAACAATTAATGTGAGTGAGTGACCCATTCAGCCCACATTATGTGTATTTGTGGTCATGGAGAGTTGTGTGTGTGTGCGCACGTATATGTTCGCAACAACCACTCAGTGTAGTGGTGCATCCTACATTCAAGCATACAAAGCGGGAAACTGGTAACTGGTAACCATGAAAACTTGTACAATGCGGGATGACTTGCAACTTCCTCGACGAGAATCTCATCCTGTTCTTCTGAATATTTCAGGGACATGATGCTGCCACTCCAGCAAACTTGACGAGTCGTCAACGACTGCAATTATATCTATCTTTGAATCGTACGACTCTTCAGAGTCAACAATTGATCGTCAGTCGTTCGGAGCAAAACATCCCCATTTGAAAACAAAGGAATTAAAGCTCAACGACTGATCGTTGGGATCGCAACAATCAACCCAACCAAGCAAAACGCACATTAACACTATTTTCAACTTTGATGTTATATATTTTTGTTTCTCAGAAAGATTTGAACAAATCTTAATTATATAATTTATTTTTCCTATTTGGATTCGTGGCTTTCAAAATTCTAAATTTTACGTAGTTTGTGGATTTCGGTAAAAAACAAAGTATCCGTTTCTAAATTTGTCTTGAAAGTTTTACGAAACTTTGCTGGTGGATGCTGAAAATAGACTGGCTTAGCAATGTTTATAACGCCAAATTGTAACAAAAGACATTTCCCTATTTGATCGTACCCCAACTGTAAAAAGAATCTCTCGTATTGAAGTAAGTACACTTATGCAATTTGCAAAACTCAGTAACTGATTGACAAACCGCAAAAATGAAACCTAAATTTAAAATCAGAGCAAGAAATAGATCTTAGAACACGTATTAATTTCGGAGCAACAAAATCATGTAAACCAATAAGTCAATGGTTGCAACTCATTATGTGACTACTTATATGATAAATATATTTCATTTAAGAAAGAGGAACGGGAAACTTCAGATATAGTAGAACTATCTGCTATATATTAATTACGTACTTCATTTTGTATAGTGAAAAAGCACGCCTAATACTTATCCACTGTATTCATCTACTTTGATCATATCGAAATGTTCTTTACAGAAGCAGATGTGAGTTACTACGATTCACAGTAATCAAGCTCTAATCTTTGATGAGAGTAACTAATTATTATTAAATCTTGACACTTTACATTGAATATTATATGCTCTCTCACCTGTGTCCAGGACTTTTGTCGGAACTAAAACTGTCCCTTTTGCTGTCTTGGTCATCTTCTCTTGAGGTACCCAATGAATGTATAGCTGACTGTTGTGGACTTTCTTGAGACACTGATCGAGATGATAAGACGCTGCCTTCCGACGTAGTGGCGATATCCCCAATAACCCGCAGCACGGTTCCAGTATGATGAGTAGACGGAGTGCCATACGTACTGCTTACATTCATTTGGTGCGGGGCGGGATGCTCGCCTGGCACGGGGGACTCCCGCCCCTCCACCTCCTCCACCTGAAAAGATTAAAAATCATTTTACTACTCTTCGGACTCTTCCAATGGTTTAAATAAATGTGTACAATATACAACACTACAAAGTAGTAGCAGAGAAAATTTGATTCACACTTCTTTCCAGCCCCCAAAAGATAAATTATAATAGTCAGTACAATTGCATTAGTCTCGGACTGGAGTCAGTGAGTTACCATCATGTACCTCGTCAGGTGACATATAGCGGAATACAGACGAAATATGGTGGTTACCGGAAATATTCCGAGGCGGACCAAAACCAGCACTGTTGCCTTGCAGTTAGTAGAGGGCATTACAAAGATTAAGGGAAGATAACTTCGAACAAAAATATTATGGTAAAGAGAAGCAACTTGACCGTTACCAACTACCCTGAGGTTAAAGGTGAATGACATCGAAAAAACTAACAGATAAACAGAAAACTAATCTGGGATGTCTGCCTTTACTGCGAGGTCGTAGAGCTGACAATTCTACATCGCTAAGCAACGGTCCTAACAGCACAGGGGTCCATTTGACGTCCATATCATGTCCTAGTACGTTAATTTTATGTCCATGGATATACTGGACAGGAAATGGACGTCCAATTGATGTACAGAAAATTGAAGAAATGAAAAGGGACATTGTGGACGTTCAGTAGATGTAGCATGCCCAAAAATTGGATGTCCCAAAGGCGGATATTGTAGTCATCCAAGGGATATTCAGGACGTGGATGTCCATGTGGAGGATGTTGTGGACATCTATTAGCAGTCCATAAATGGATATCCATGGGATGTACATTGTGGACGTCCAGTGGATGTCCATAATGTTAATTACTCAAGTACAGTTGACGAGATCCACTTCAGGTAATGGCAATACCAGATCTAGTCGAGCCTAAAACACATGATCGAGTGAATTAAATTTTACTATAACCCACTAATAAATAATACCTCATGCATTCGTATCAGTATCAAGCATCTGTAAAGCACATCACATTTATTCTTCAGTAGTACGTTCAGTAAATAGCTACTTCATAACTTAACAACGAACATCCAACCACTTCAGTTTAGAAAGTTGCAAACATAGAAACTAACAATAACAAATAATCGTTTAGCTTTTATTTTCTGTTCGAAATTCACAGACTATATACCAACTAGTTTATTCTACCACATAATATGGATGTTTCAAAGGCGGTCCATTGTTGTATAGAAAATGGATGCCCATGTGCAGGAGTTGTTACGGATGTTCCTATAACAGACATTGTGAACATCCAATGGATGTTAATAAAATGAATGTCTTTGTGACGAACATTGTGGACGTCAGAAAATGAAGTTAAATTGCACTACTTTGAGAGAAATAAAATCATTCAGTTATTATTTCCTTCCAAATATTTACAAACCATATTGGACAACGTTGAATTTAACTTATTTATGGCTTTTATGTATCTCAAGCTCAGACCAAGATAAGGTGCAGGAGAGGATGTTAGAGAGTAGTCGAAGAGAGTTTGGTTTGTTAGTACCATCAAGGTATTATCATGTAATGGTGTGACTGAGAAAACCCCTAGAGAAGCTTGTTGGGATCTATTACCGCTGGTAACGTACATTAGATAATGTTGAAATTTCAAATTTTCCAAACGGTTCGATGTAAGTTAACCAAACTAGCTTGGTATGGAGAAGAAACATTTCAGCGGGCCTGGTAGAGCATGTGCCTCGTGCACTGGACAGATACTTATACACAAATTTGTTTCGGGAGAGGTGCAACGGCTTCTAGGAAACGTCCAAGGTATGTTTATATACGAAATATATATTACAATCGTGCTTTATTGAAATAAGATCTAGAGTCATGTATCTTACACATATATCTGGTGTAGTAAAAAGTAATCTATTATTTTTGCATGACATTGAAGGCTTGACTTACCATAGTTAGAATGATCCGATTTAGGTCACATATGCGCCGTTTTGTTCGATAACGTGTTGCCATTTGAAAGGTAATATCATGATGCCTCTCTCATAGAAGCCCTTGTCCCTATTGACAAAAAATTGAGACAGTCGATTTTCACAAGCCTCTGTTGAAGCAAATTTTTCACCAGCAAACGTGTTCGCCATGGGCAGAAACAGATGGTAATCACTCGGTGCCAGGGCCGGACTATAAGGTGGATGCATAAGAACCTCCCAACCAAGCCCCTGGAGCTTCTGGCGAGTCACTACCGATGTGTGTGGCCTGGCGTTGTCCTGGTGGAACACAATGCCTCTCCTATTGGCCAAAGCTGGCCGCTTCTAGGCGATTGCTGCCTTCAGACGGTCCAATTGTTGACAGTATAGTTCCGAGTTAAGGGTTTGGCCGTAGGGGAGCAGCTCATAGTAGATAATTCCCTGCCAATCCCACCAAACACACAGCAAAACCTTCCTGGCCGTCAATCCTGGCTTGGGCACCGTTTGCGCCTGCGCACCGCGCTTCGACCACGACCGTTTTCGCGTGACGTTGTCGTAAGTGATCCACTTTTCATCACCAGTCACCAACCGCTTCAGAAATGGGTCGCTTTTGTTGCGATTCAGCAGCGATTCGCAGATGGAAATTCGGTCCATGAGGTTTTTTTGCGTTAACTCGTGTGGCACCCATACATCAAGATTCTTTGTGTATCCAGCCTTATGCAAATGGTTCCACACGGTTTTTTGTGCAATGTTTAGCTCTTGGCCAATCGAAACAGTGCTTACATGACGGTCGGACGCGACAATGTCCATGATTTTATCGACATTTCCGACACTTGGCCTTCCAGTGCGTGGTACATCTTTGACGTCAAAATTACCGGAACGGAATCGACGAAACCAAAATTGCGCGTGATTGGCTGTTACAGTATCAGGACCATAAACACTATTCACATTTGCAGCCGCCTCGCTTGCGTTTTCGCCTTTATCGAAGAAAAACTGTAAAATATAGCGTATTTTCTCTTTGCTAGTGTCCATTTTGACACGCGCTGACACAACACTGAGTCAACTCATCACAACTATCTGAACAGTGGTTGTAGTACGCAATCTCATTGTTTGAACGCCATCTCGTTGAACCCGATCGGACTTATACAACGCGAGATACAGATCACTGAAGCCATCTATTGGCAAAATAATGGATTACTTTTTACTACACCAGATATTTCAATCAGATACAAAACCCAGATAGCCCTATGTTAGAAAGAAAATGTATTATTCAATTCAAGTATAAAATACGTAAATTGGATAATATATTGTATTTAGAACATCGGTGCGTACAAGTATGATTTCTGTTTAAAATTCGCCTCTTTATACTACTTCCGTATGAAGCTCTGAATTTTGGGAGTGATTCAGGACTTAAACCCTAAATATGTTCCTGGCGCCGGATGATGGCTAGAGTCAAAAGAATAATGCTTTTACGAGAAAAATATTAAAAGAAAAAAAACAGTAGCAGGCAGGGATGCCCCCATAGTTTAGTGAGGAGAGTGCAGGATTACGAACCTGAAGATCATATATGTGTTCGAACTTAATGCAAAAAGCTCGAGAATTTTTACATTACACGTGAAGACGAAACAAACGGAGCCTTCTCTCAACGTTCATAAGCTGCTTGTTGCAAATATCTCGCTTCCTATGCGTCGCACGTTGTAAGAAGTTATTGCAAAACTTATTGAGCATTATTCTCTACAAGTTTGGTTATACTCATTTCTTTCGTATGATTAACTGTTTTTTAGATATAGCACAAAGAAGGGGAATGTTCACGAGGCCAGCACAACCAAGTATTTGGAAGAATTAACCCATTTCCTAAAAACTACCGGTGTTGAAGAGTAGAACCTACACTACGTCTTGGATCGAGATATGTCGGGAAGCGCAGAGGGTTGATATCATTTGATTAAAGACCAGATTCGTAATTACATTGACTTCCTCCAGCGATTCGTGAGAAAGTACGCCAATAGGGAGAGTATAGAAAGTCATAAAAAAAAGTTGTGACGTCACAAACTATTGAATGGTCTAACGAAAGAAGTTATGAACAAGAGATGGCTAATTTTATAACCAAGTTAACCCACATAGATCCCGAAAGTACGGATCACGAATTAATCCGAGAAGCATCCAATATACTGCCACGTGACCTCAAGAAACCTTTAGCATGTACGAACTATTACACGGCGGAAGGACTCTTAGAATTTTTAGGCAAACAAGATAGCGTTGGAATCTTGCCAAGCAACAGGAATTCATCCCGTGGAACTTACTATTCGAATAATGAAAGGAAACAGATGTACCAAAAAGAGGTGCCAGTAAGGACAAAGGATATGAATCTATTACTGACCTAATTTGTATGCATCCCTAAAAGGACTGAGAGATATTCAAGAAGACGATGAATTTCTCATAGGCGGAGTAGCCTACTCCGAAATAATAAAATCAGAAGCAAGGTCTTTGAAAGAAGAAGACGACGACTCAAAGATGAAGCCTAAACAAGATCAATTCCCACATAATACATCAATTGTGTGTGATAATGAGTCCTGTAGGATGTGTACAGAACTTGATTGGCAGGAGATAAAAATGATGGAAAAATCAAGAAAAAGCTTATAGAATCTAACTAGTTATGAGGAAAGCCAGAAGTATACGAAGGAAGACCAAATAAATTCAAAACTTACTAAGACTGGGATTATAGAACCAGACCAAGAGACATGCGAGGCGTTTGGAGACTTCAAGGATTTCAAAATGGAAGAAGAGATTATATATGGAGTAAAGCTCGATGAGACTTCAATAGGAAAGGAGAAATCCATGCCACCAGGAAATAGTAATACCAAAGACAGGATAGAAAACTTAACGCCTCAACAGGCCCGAGTTTTAAAAGAAAAGGAACTAAATAAATTCCATGAGGAAGTATGCACTAACAAAAATTTGCAAGATTTACACCGCTTACGATAGATGCCTTGCGGCTCATGAAAGGAGATTGGGGAGAAAGGTTAGATTCCCTGAGGGAAGAAATATATGTACTCTACTGATTCTGGTTAGGACGAAGATTGGAGTGGAATAGATGCCCAAAGGTTGACATTTTTATGGGAGGACGACGAGGAACAAATAGCCTACTTAAAGACATCACCTAAAGCAAAAAAGAAGAATTGCAAGAAAACTAAGCGTGAATCACCTTAAGACGTGACTGAAGATGACAATCTGGAATGTCACACCACCTTACTCAGATGCCCAGGGAAAGCTTGGCTGAGCCAATGACCCTAGTTTTTCTACTATGCCAAGGGTGGATGTTAATAGAAGTAGGCTTGTCACCAAGTCAACTGTGGGTCGTCCTACAAAGCAAGAAGAGACTAATACAGAACATATAAAAATATATAATCATGTTTAAGAAATAATTGCATTTTATGTGAAGGAGAAGCAGTTAGATTAAAGGTAGCAGTCGTGCCTTTATTATATTGAGAGGCTAAAGCATTATCAGTTAAATAATAATTAGCAGATGCGCTTCTACTTTTTATAGTATAAAAACCAGATGACGCAGCCAAAACTTAGGAAAGTTTTAACACAAATGTTGATTCTAACCAAAAGTCATTAATAACTAGGAGTAGCCATCACCCTCCTACAATTACTTTTAAGATCAGCATACTATAGTAGGAATTGTGTAATCTGGAGTCGCAGTTAACTCAAGCAGCAAGTCATTCCAACTGGAGTCACAGTTAACTCCAGGAGCAAGTCATTCCATCTGGAGTCGCAGTTAACTCCAGCAGCAAGTCATTCCATCTGGAGTCGCAGTTAACCCCAGCAGCAAGTCATTCAATCTGGAGTCGCAGTTAAATCCAGCAGCAAGTCATTCCATCCGGAGTCGCAGTTAACTCCAGTAGCAAGTAGAAGCCACCAACCTACATTTCATAAGGACATCCCTGGTGTTCCCAACTTAATATTGACAAAGAAACTTCGAACTTTCTTATGTGACAGTGAACGTTTATTTGTGCAAATATATAGTGTTTTTCTTAGAAATAGTGAAAAACATTTACAAAATGTCTATTTTTTAAAAAATATACTATTTAACAAATTCCAATATATAAAGACTTTTAGGCAAATTCAAAGAAATTACAAAATCTTTCAGCTTTCCAAATTTCTTTTCCTGAGGAGGGGCATGTGTATAACATCATCTTCGCATCCTACAAGATGCCTATATTCTTGTGTAAGACCCCCTAATAATTTATATTAAATCACCCTTTCGATTTAGTAATATCAAATGTATATATGAAATTACCTGCCTAAGCTTTTGACATATACTAAGTTCTACAGTACTTGAAAACAATAAAATGATTAATCAAAGTTTAATTATTGGACTTTTATATTAGATACGATATGACCATTTATCCGATATAATTCTTTGAGATTATGATGTGTTAGGAACTACGTGGTGAAGGGCCTGTTTCACGATCCATCTTATATATCTTTTTACTCTTCTGTTTGTTCCTACCAAGAAAGCGGGTAAGGTTGATATTGAAAATACGTAGAACGATTATTTTGCCTATAATATACTTCGTTTATATTAGGAAGAACGTTGCAAGCATAGTTGAAATATATATGGAAAGTTAACGAAGTATTCCAGAAATGTACTGTGACGATTTTGTTGTTAATGTAAAATTAATTAACTGCAGTTTTTATTTGTATATACCTAGTACCACACCATTAGGTAAATAGTAACTCTCACTGAATAACAATCAATACTCTCACTGTATAACAATCAATATCCAGAATTTTGAGTAAAATAAATTTAAAAAAGTGCACGCATGTTATGTGGACTCCCAATGACGTCACGAAAAAATAAAAGGTCGCTTAGTATCAGGGAACGCATGTTTCTATTCAGTTCAAAAACTTCTAACATCGCGATTAATATCAAGAAAATTGAATGAGATAGGTGCTCAGGGGTTAGGATCTGTGCATGGGCAGACTTGTTTCTTTGAAATGAGTCGACGCGTAGCAAGATAAAACAAGGTTTTTCTTTAAAATGGACAACGAGTTGATTTGTAGCAACATAGAATAAGTTGTATCGCACTTGTGCAGCTCAGGAACAGGGAAGAAGCTTTTTCTTTGTCTGCACCTTGATTGACATTTGCGCCAGCTGAATGACATTTTTAATACTTTAACAAAGAATCGAAGCGAACTTTTTACTTGTTTTGCGTCGGTGGTGCTCTGAAAGAGGGAACATATTGTTTGATCCTAAGGAACGTGTTACAACAGGCTACGGCTTTTTAACCATGATACTGGACGCTACTAAAAGTATTATGCATTTTTACGAAGACCGGTGCTGGCTGGAAACTGAATACTCAATGTTGAAACATGGTGACTTAACTCTCGTTATTTTTCGGAGTGCATCTACCTCAAGCTTAGAGGTAGAATTTAATCCAGATAGTTATGCTTCTAGTGATTCGGATATTGTACTTCTAGTGCTGAGGAAACTGAAATTGTTGTGCAGAACAGTGAAGTTTCATCGAACACTGTGTGTTATAATGAAACTGAAAATTTATGTGGATGTGTGAATTACAGGATCAGTGTATTTAGAAGCTTTCGAAAATTGGAAATATAAAAACAATTGTTCTTTATTGTGCTAAAAGTTCCTATAATGTATGCAATTGGGAGAGACATCGTTGTCTTACACGAACTGAAGATGAACAAAAATCTTTGAGGAGGATGCTGTGAACTTCTTTCACATTTCTCATGTATATCGTTTCGAAACATACATTTTATGAGTTTAGAAGTTTTAAAATATTTTCTTCACAATTTACTTAGTTAGAGTGGATGAAGTGAAGACAAAATTAATTGAGAAAGACGCTAATGTAGAACCAGATAATGAGTGAACATGAAACTTAACAAAAGTGATTGTGTGACACGAAAGATGAGCAATAATTAAATTGTGTATGAAAGGAAATTTTCAACTTCTCAAAATTATACTTACGAATAAACTTAACCTATCATCTACTTCGTTTTGTTGTCTTCATTATATCTTTATAACAAAGTAGTGATTAATCTAAAACATACATAATCAGATCTTTTCTCTATGAAAAACTGAACTTGACAAACATATTATTTCTATTTACTTTCGACTCACGTAAAAGTGAAAGTGTATCCTCGTTAGACGTTAAAACGCTGATTCGTCTTCAGGACTAACTGTACAAATTCCCTCTGTAACTTGAAAGGTAAACCATCTTAATTCATGATAACTAGTTAAAGCTACTTGTGATCCGTTTATGCTTTCAAAATTAAGTCCGACCCAGGACTGTGGATCTAAGCAAATGTTGTAATGCAAATTGAAATAAGTTCTTCAACATACTCAACTGCTGTAACTCTGGAGGAAATCATATTTTGCACGTATGGAGATTTTTTTAACTTTAAGAGAAAAATTACGAAAACCGACAACACGTTAATCTATAATTTCACTTCCTGTTTCCTGCTACACACACTAATCCGTGTTTAATAAGACATTTTCTTCGATTTTTTTACTTGACTCATCATATTAATAGTGTTTAGACTTAGTTGAATTCCCTGCCTGAAAGTAATCGTACGCTTGATCATATATCTGATTACCCTGAGGTGAATGAACACATTTTGTATCTTAATAGAAACTGCCTTAATCTATTGACCTTGAAGCAATAAGAGGTGGAATGTATAGGAAGCCCTTGTTGAAAATTCTATCGAGACCACAATAAAAATCCTATCAGAACGTGCGAGGTAAACGAAAATTTCAACGAAGTTAACTTCATGAGAATTAAGTGCTCCTAGATTACATATAGTTACTAATAGACTTATGATGTAACGAATGTGTAATAATTAACTAGAAAGAATATAATATTAAATTAAACTATCTCATAATTTTAAAACCTCATTGAAAAGCTTACGTTTTGCTATATCATGTAGAACTATACACTATGAAGAATGTTTATGAAAAGAAATATTCTCCCGGGAATGTGATAATTTCATTTTTATAATTCTATGATGTACTTAGAGAAACTGATTACTTAATGAATTTTATATATCACAGAGCTAATTAAATTTTATTTTGCTACAGCTGAAGCATGAGAATGTATATCTTCATTAGTAGTTTATGAATGCCTAGAGTTTTTTATATGGAAATAAAACAAATGATTACTAGTAACAAGAAACTTTTGTTAAATGATTTTATAAATATACTGACATCGGAAAAACTTCTCTTAACAACGAAGATGAAAAAATAAAATAAATGGTTATACAAACTAAAATGTCATTCACAACATTGTAACTTAAGAACCCTAAATAATTTTTGTTTACCATAAATAGTTGTTTACGAGAGTATATTATCGACTTGCAAAATTTCAAAATCATATAGCATGGTTTTAACGATTTTCAATTCTTTAAAAGAAAATGGTTGTCTGAGTATTTAAACGAGAAACAATAAAGAATTTAAGTGAAACTACTCTATTTTTTCATTGTAAGATAAAACTCCTTATTATTAATAGGCTATCAAAACATTGTGAATGATTAAGCGAAATTTTTAATGGGATACCATAGGATATTTCAATGGTTATAACAGAAAGTGCATAATTCATATTTATAGATTAAGTGAACAAATTTGCGTAGCTGATGCAGTATTCTTCTATAAAGGTACTGAAAAACTGCAATGAATTCAAAAGTTGTTTGAACTAAAGAACGTAACTGATGTAAATGATAAAAGGTTGTCCTTCCCTTACTTCATCAAATTTTATTGTCAATGTAAAGTGTTGTACTTACCATGTAAATATGGAAGTTAAAGCTAACACCATATGAAAAGTTTTTCCAACTTCAACATTTGAGAAAGAAGCAATGTCCGAAACTTATATAAGATGTGTACAAAATAAAATTCGGAATTGTTTTACTACTTAGAATGATATATTTCTTTTGTGAGTTTTAAATAATTTTTAGTACTGTATAACATTTTATTTTTATTTACGAAGAAATGAAAATAAATAACATATTGCCTTAAGAGAAAAGAGAATTCGAATTACATTTCTTTCTCAGAAAATTTAAATACTAGTTAAAGCTATAAAAACATTTAGTAAAATTAATTTGGAATCAAAAGATAAACCAAGTTTTTATAAGTAAAAACATTTAGTAAGTAAAGCATTTAAGATTCACGAAATTTGATAAGTAGAAAATTATTTTTATAATTGAAATATTGCTGTGGTATAAGTATAAAGAAAGTTTTCTTGAATGAAAATATTCAAGATTGATAACATTTATTAAATAGAAAATTATTTTTTATCATTAAAATTTTACTAGAGTATAAGGATAAAATAACTTTTATTGCAGTAAAAATATTCAAAATTGATAAAATTTGTTAAGTGACTTATTCTTTGTAATTAATTTCAATTGTATAAATTATTCCTTAAGATAATTAATTTCATAAAGGTTTGAAAGACGTTGAATAAAATTTCTTTCACTAAACGATTTATTAATAACTGAAAACAGTTTATAGTTTAACTTGTCTAAAATATTTAACTAAAATATTTTATACTTACTATTATATTTTTTCGAACTAATATAATTTTAATAAACTTTTACTAAATAAAATTAGTAACTTTATAAATAACATTAATGAAAAAAAGTTATACCAAATTTTTAAAATTAAACATTTAACTAAAATATCTTATATTTCTTATTAAGCTTCTCTTTAACTAGAATATTTAAGATTCAAAAATTTCCTCATTAAAATTATCTGAATTAAGTAAAATAACTTTCGTAGGTTTATGCTTAAATTAAATGATTATATCATTTAAAATGCTCCTTAACTAAAATAAATATAAGTTATAGTAAGATTTCTTAAAAGTACATAAGCAAAATAGTTTATACTTACTATTATACTTTGCTTGGGATAAATATTTGTTAATAAAACTTTGTATAGGTAAAAATAAATAAATTATAAGATTCTTGAAAATCAAATAAGTTGGAATGAATATCATTTTATTAATATATTGACTAAAATATTTAAGAAAAACTCCCTTGCACTTATTGAATTTCTTTTTAAACTAAAACAATTTACAATTATTATTATTTTCCACTTTAATTTAAATAATTAATTTAATCAATTTGATGAAGTAAATTAAGTAACTCTTAAATTTATAAAAAATAAGGGACAAAGTTTTTAACCAAAATAAATCAAGCAGAGAAAGTTTATTTAAAAATAGATGACATTCTATTAATCAGGAAAATAAATTTTTAATATCAGTAAAATAAATAATCAACGGAGACTTTCTTTAAAATATAACACACATGAATGAAATATTACAAAGTAGGAAATATTCAGTCACATGACAGTTTATTAAAGTATTAAGTTACCATAAGTGTCAAATATTTTACTAATAAAAATTTGTTTTAAATGAAATGACTCCTTGCTATAATTCGTTTAAGATAATATAAACAATTTCTTAATCAAAACTTATTAAATTTTATTTTTCTATTTCTGGTGTAAAACTTACTAAATACAATTTAAATTAAGTAAAAACTATTTAATAATTATTTAAACTTGAGAATATTTTATTTATTTATTTACAGTTTTCAGATACAGCACAATTTGCCATTTTACACTGAAAACATTAACAGTAAGCATAACACAACAATAGAAGAACAGCAAAACAAAAAAGAAAAAAGTTACAAAGATAGTCTGCTGATACATATTCTAAAAGTTGATTCATTAACAAATATGTCAACGTTATCAGAAAGATGATTGTACGTGCTGATAATCCTATTTAAGAGGGACCTTTGTACAACATTTACCCTGACGTTTGTGCAGAAATATAAGGTCTGATATTTTGTCTCTTACCTGCGGTGGTTTGATATTCAGACATTTTAGTATATCATTTTTTCGAAGTGTGCAGAGATGAGGTACTCTGTAAGATACGATGGCAAGAAAAAATTATTACGGAGTTTAATTTATTTAAATGAGTAGGGCAGGCCATTGACCAAATAGAACAGTATTCAATAGTGGGGGCAACGTATGATTTATAGAACAAACTTAGGGAAAGAGGATTTTTAATGTCCGTGAAGCGGTAAAGAAGTACGAGATATGATATTAATATGTTCAGCAAAAGTAAGTTTACTGGCAATAATAACGGCAAGATCTCTGAAGGAGGGAACTGAGTTTATGTTACTATTTCCAATTTTGTAGGCGTAGTTGATAGGTTCGTTTCTTAGCGAAATCGTAAGAGAAGCACATTTTTAGGCGTAGGTTTTGGTTTAGTTTCCAAGACGCACACCAGTTGAGGAGACTAGAAGCATCATTTTGAAGAGTAAGAGCATCCTTTCCAGAACGAATTTTCCTGTAGAGCTTGCAATCATCAGCTAATAGAAGAATATTGGCCAGACTATTTGCAAATAAAGAAGGGAGATCATCTATATATAATAGGAACAGTAGTGCGCCCAGGACACTGCCTTGAGGGACACCAGAAGATAAGGTAATAAAGTCAGAATGGAGCCTCTGAGTTTGACTCGTTGTGACCTATGACAGATAGTTTTTAAGTAGTGAAAGTAACTTACCATGTATATTGAATCTTGAACTTGGTTTGTATATAAGAAGAACATGCGGAAGAGAATCGAAAGCCTTAGACAGATCCAAGTACAATGTATCAAGCTGAGAATTTTGCGATATGCTATTTATAGCATCAGTCAGAAGGACAGATAAGTTTGTGAGACAAGATTTCCTTGGAAAAAATGTTGTGAGGTGTTTAGAAACGGAGCTACAAATTTAGATATCCTGTTTTTGATGATTTTTTTATATATAATTGAGAGAGGAGATAACAGAGAAATAGGTCGATAGGAGGACACATCATGTTTGTCTTTTCCAGGCTTATGAACTGGAGTGATATTAGCTTTTTTCCGGTTAGCTTGAAACACGCCTTCTTGAAAACATCTATTCACTAATACCGAAAGGGTTTGAAAAAGGGAGCTGGCTACACTGCGCAAAAAGTTTGTATAGATGTTATATGGGCCAAGGGCACGATTTTGAGTTAAAGAGGAAAGCAGGGAGAACACTTCACTTGGAGTGGCACTGATAGAAGCCAATGACTCAGAGGAGAATGGTGGGAGGGGAGGAGAGGGATGTAACAAAACTACTGGCGAAGAACTCGTTAAACACCTTGGCCCTGTCTTTTTTATTTACATTTGCATTATTAAAGGTCAGCTCAGTTGGTATGCGTGAATTATTTCTACGGAATAATATTATTTATTTGAACACTAAAAGTTAATAGGAATACATATTGTCTTTTTCTTACTTACTAGAAAATAAATCATGTTTTAAACTTTGCAACACTAATACTAAGTTTCTGGAAATATTAAGAACTCATGCTTTCCGAAAAGGCAATAAGTCAACTTTCTTCGACAATAAAAAGAGGATATAGAAAGTAAAAATTGAATATTAGTTTAAAATTTAAACTTCAGAATTATATAAAGTAACTTTGGCATGCAACTAAAACATTTTTTTTTTCAAATTTCATAGTTGAGGATTATTTATGTTTAGAAATTTTCTGTCCAACTAAAAAAATATTCATACTATATAAATATTATAACGTACTCAAGCATAAAAAATTAATATTCTGAACAGTTAAAAATTCTCACACTTCTATAAAACAAAATTTGAATGAAAATTAATATATCTTTAAATATAACATTATTACTGCATTACAGGTTAATAGTAATAACACAGCACTACAGTAATAATATTTAAGCTGAGAAATGAAAGGATTCTTTATAATGCATGATAATAAAATAAACTTTTAAATTCGTGAAAATCATTTTCAAGAATAAAGCTTCACCTTGTTGAAGTGAAATAGAATATATATGTATATGGCCGGGAAACCGGGACAGGACCGGCAAACCGGGACTGTCGCCCCAAAAGGCTTCTGCCACTAGCTGGGAGGAGACCCCTTAATTCCTCTTGCTGAGACTTAAGGGAACCGACCGGGGTAGACGCCTAATGTCCAATCCATACGTTCACGTCGTGGGGCCTGTTAGTACCCAAGCAACTGCTTGGCGAACGAACATGGATGGGCTACTCACCAACCCGCATTAGCTGACATCGTGGTGAGTCAAATGTCAGCACCACTCCTTTCTTTACATATGATGGTACAAGCAAGGAAACAGCCTCGGAGGCCCTTTTTGCAAGGAGGACGGAATGCAGCTGGCAACGGCAGCGGTCAGTCTTGCAGGAAGTCAGAGTGTCAAAATGCCCGAGTTTGGACTGTAGACTGCCAGGACACCGACACGGCAACTCGAACGAACCTATACGTGGCGACCCTCAACTGTCAGTCACTTGCAGGAGAGGACAAATTAGAAGAACTGGAGAATGAACTTAAGAGGATTAAGTGGGACATCATAGGATTATCAGAAGTGTGGAGGAAGAATGAAGAACAGTTGGAACTACCGTCAGGGAACACGTTCTACTTCAAAGGAGCAGAAACTGGAAAAGCGACAGGCGTTGGCTTTATAATTAATGAAGACCTGAAGTCACGGATCACAGAAATTGAAGGAATTTCAGATAGAATCGCACGGGTAGTAATGAAGATTAACAAGAGATACAGTATGGAAATTATACAAGTGTATGCTCCAACAACCTCGCACCCGGAGGAGGAAGTCGAAGACCTATACGAGGAGACACAGAAGATTTTGGATAGTAGCAAATAACATTACAAAATTGTAATGGGAGACTTCAATGCGAAAGTAAGAACCAAGCAGAGCAGTGACACGAAAGTGGGAAACTTTGGATTTGGCAAAAGAAACCAGAGGGGAGATAAGTTAGTGGAATTCTCAGAAGCCAACAGGCTGTTGGTTTCCAATACATTTTTCAAGAAACCGCCCCAGAGGAAATGGACATGGAAAGGCCCTAATGCGACCAAAAACGAAATAGACTACATTCTATCAAACAACAAGGAAATTCTGCAAGACGTGTCTGTTCTGAACAGTTTCAAAATCTCGAGTGATCATAGCATGGTGAGATGTAAGCTGAAACTAAATACTAGACTAGAGAGAAAGAAGCTTATCAGAGGAAAACCGCCAGTTTTAGATCTGGAAAATCTTGGAAAACACAGACAGACATTCCATATAGAACTAAGCAACAGATTCAGCGCCTTGGAAGAGTTAGAGGATGAAGAAGACATCGATAGCAGAAATAAAATACTGATTGAGATAATAAGAGAAACAACCAAGGAGATAGCAGGTACCAGAATGAAAAAAGAGAGCAAAATCTCAGAAGAAACTAAACTCTTGATGAAGAAAAGAAGGGAAATGAAGGAAGAGGAAAATCGCATAAAGAGGATTGAGTACATAGAACTAAATAAAACCGTAAGAAAGAAAATAAGAGAGGATGTCCGAAGATGTAACGAAAATCTTGTTAGAAATACAATCGAGGAAAACAAGAGCCTGAAGAAGGCCAAACAGCAGCTTATGATAGGGAAAAAGCAAATAATTGCAGTTAAGAGACCAGACGGGACCGTAACACGAAATAAGGATGAAATTATAAACATATTTGAAAATTTCTACACACAATTGTACTACTCCGAGGAAGAGCTAGGAAATAAAGACTTAGAAGAAAATGATGTAGAAGTCCTAGACGCAATGAAAGAAGAAGCGGATAAAGTATTTCGAGGGATGAAGACCGGAAAATCGCCAGGAGAAGATGGACACACAACAGAGATGTTTAAATGGGGAGGTGAAAAAATGAAAGAGGAACTTGCGAAATTATTCTCAATGTGCCTGAGGAATAGAGAAATACCCTCAAGTTGGAACAATGCCGTTATCATTTTGTTGTACAAGAAAGGGGACAAATAACACGTCAAAAACTACAGACCAATTAGTTTACTGTCAGTTCTATACAAAATGTTCACCAATGTTATTTTGAATAGTATCGAACGAGACTTAGATTTTAACCAGGGAAGGGAACAAGCCGGATTTCGTCATGGATTTAGCACAATGGACCACATACAAACATTGAATGAAGTTATGGAAAGGACTAATGAATATGAACTTCCACTATGTTTGGGATTCATAGAATTTGAAAAAGCTTTGGATTCGGTCTCCTCGTCAGCAGTACTTAAATCACTTGAACATCAAGGCATCGAAAGTGCATACATCAAGTTACTGCGAAACATTTACTCGACTGCCACTTCTGTCATTAGACTGCATCAAGAAAGTGAAAAATTTAAAGTTGGAAAAGGGGTAAGGCAAGGAGATTCAATTTCTCCAAAACTGTTTTGTGCGGTCCTGGAGACAGTGTTCCAGAATTTAAACTGGGATGAAGTTGGAATTAAAATTAATGGTGAATATCTTCATCACCTACGGTTAGCTGATGATATAGTCCTGTTTACTTCAAGTGCAGAAGAACTACAAACCAGAATAGAAGAACTGAGTAACGAGAGTTCGAAAATAGGCCTTAAAATGAACTTAAGTAAAACAAAAGTAAGGTACAACCAACACGCTGCAAAGAAGGAAGTGAAGATAAACGGAGAGACAATAGGCATAGTTGAAGAGTATGTTTACCTAGGCCAGCTTAAAACATCGAATGCAAAGTTGACTGATGAAATAAATAGAAGATGTAAAATGGCGTGGAGTTCTTTTGGAAGACTACACTTTATTTTCAAAAGCAAACTTCCAATGTGTCTGAAGCGTAAAGTTTATAATCAATGTGTCTTACCTGTAATGATGTACGGCTGCGAAACTTGGACATTGAATGCGCAAACGACTCAAAGATTGAGAGTCACACAAAGAGCAATGGAGAGGTGCATGCTAGGAATAACCAGGAGGGACAGGAAGAGAAATGAATGGATTTCGTGCACAAACAAAGGTAGAGGATGTATTCAAGACTGGGAAGAAAATGAGGTGGAGATGGGCCGGTCACATAGTTAGGCGAGCAGATGGAAGGTAGACGACAAATGTACTACATTGGATTCCTAGAGAAAAGAAACGAGCGAGACGACGTCCAAATGCTATATGGGTAGATGAAATCAAGCGTTTTTCAGGAGCTACATGGATGAGGATATCAGCAGACCGAGATATGTGGAAAGAAAAGGGTGAGGCCTTCATCCAGCAGTGGATAGAAAACGGCTGAATATGATGATGATGGTGTATATATATATATATATATAATAGCTAACGTAAGTTATTATTTTATACTTTTTAAGTTAACATTGAAATTGAGAAATAATGAAAGTATGTTGTTCCTGACATTAGTTTCCACTTTGAAGATTGTAGATTAACGAAGTAGAATTTTTTCGTAGCTATGTAAGAAAAAAATATCCTACTTTTAAAATACTTAATAAGTTGACCAATAAAATTTGTTTCACTACTGAAGAAGAAAATAATATTTTGTAATTTACCTACTTAAGATTTCATCTTCAACTTTCAAACAGTGTTTTAATCAATTTAATAAGTGAACTAAATTTGTTATTGTATCTTATAATCTTAATAATAACTTTCCAAGAATAAAGTTTGTTTTGCTATAAAAATATTTTTGACAATTCACGGAAATTTCATTTATGTCCAATTAAAAACGTTGAAATAAAAAATAGAGAAATGTTTTACCTACCGAAGTAAAATTTCACTTGTAATTTTTCAGGAAAATTTTTACTACTTTAAATAGTTTTATAGTTTCATTAAATAAATTTTTTAGAGCGGAACTAGAAAAATATATTTGGAACTTGCACTAATAACATTTGAATTAGAGCTTTCAAAACAGGTGTTTTGAACACTCTCTCATGTAAGTATTGATTTATGAGCAAACCTATCATCATCTAAAGATTATTAAAACATATCTAAATCATATATGAAAAAGTAGTAAATATCTATTCTAGACAAACCCTCAAGTCAACTTTCTGTAAGCTTACATTTTAATGCTCTCACAAAATCAAGTACAACTTACACACAAGTAGTATGATACGTACATATCGCCCGAAAATATTAAGAAGGCTTTTTCCGAGCGATCCCCATGAGTGTTCTTTGCCTTATTAGTTAGAATGGCTTTTATGTATCCGATGGCCGCAAACGTTGACTTAAAATTTCAAGTTAGAAAGTTAGTTAGAAACCAGAATTTTTAATCATAAGTTTTAAGTAGAAAGTTTATTATTATATTATTATTATTATTATTTCACATTTTCAATGCTCATAAACTTAAGCTGAAAATGAAGTTTGTAAACCTAAGAATATATAATTTTCCAATAATTTTTATATTAATACAAGATATATTACATATTTTCAATTTCCTTATAAGATCATGAAGTTAATTTTTAAAATATTATGCAGATTTTAGTTAAGAATATTAAAACAATTTAGTATGGTTTGAAGTTATGATTTATTTTTTTACTGGCAAAGCTTTCTTTTACAATGTTCATAATAATATTAAGAATGTCCTTATTTTCATTTTCATTCAAACTATGATTTATTGAAGTCTGAGAATTTTTAAACTGTTCAGAATATTAAATATTCTTTACTATTCTAAAGTACAAAATAATTTTACATAGTATAAATATTATTTATTTCTGTAAGTTTTATAGAGAATTTCTAATCAATAATCCTCAACTATAAAATTTGAAGGTTTTTGCTTTCAGTGGCATGTCAAAAGTTCCTTTATCTAATTTCGAAGTTTAAATTTAAAAGTTATTATTCATTTGCCACTTTCTATATCCTTTTACTATTTCACAAAAAGTTGACTTCTTACAAGTTTGGAAATCATAAGTTCTTAATATTCCCAGAAACTTAATATTAGTGTTGCAAAGTTTAAAACATGACTTATTTTCTAGTAGATAAGAAAAAGAAATATGCATTCCTATTCGCTTTAGTGTTCACATAAATATTATATTTCTCAAGTTTATATAATTACTAAATAATTTTTAATTAATTTAAATTTTATTTAGTAACTTTTACATTAGAAATAGAAAAATATAAATTTAAGAAATTTTATTTAAGAAATGGTTTAACTATCTTAAACAAATTATAGGACGGAATTATTTTATTTAGAAAATGTATTAGCAAATTATTTTAGTTACACATTTTAAAACTTAATATTTCAACGAAATTTCATGTGAGCAATCACTTTCTACTAGACAAAAATTTCATGTGATTTAATATTTTTTACTCAAATATATTTAATCTAAGTGCATTATATTTTTAAGGAAAGTTTCCGTTGATTATTTATATTTTAGTTAAGTTAAAAATTTCTATAACTTAATGGTTTTCCTGATTATTGAATTTCATCTATTCTCAAAGAAACTTTCTCTGATTGATTTATTTTAGTTAAACAACTTTTAGTGACTCTTATAGTATTTTAATAAATTTATGAAAGCTATTTAATTTATACTTCATCAAATTGATTAAATTATATAAATTAAAGTGGGGTATTATAATAATTGTAAACTACTTCAGTTAAAGAGAAGTTTAAGAATACACAAGACTTTTACTTGACAATTTAGTAACTATTTTTATAAACCTATATTCATTATACCATATTTTATTTTCAAGGATTAAATTTATTTATTTTTAACTTAAAGATTTACCAGTAAATATTTTACTAGGCAAAGTATAACTGCAAGTATAAACTATTTTGGTTAGGTATTTTTTTAAGAAATCTTACTATAACTTATATTTGTTTTTAGTTAAGGAATATTTTAAAGAAGCTAATTCTTTAAATTAAACAAAACTTTATGAAAGTTATTTTATTTCAAATAATTTTACTTAAATTTTATTGAATTTTAAATATTCTAGTAAAAAAGAAGCTTAATAAGAAGTATATTTACTTAAATACTTAATTCTAAAACCTGGTATCAATTATTTTTTCATTAATGTTATATAATAATTTATTAATTTAATTTATGCAAAATTTAATAAAAATATTTTATTTAGCAAAAGCATAATAGTAAGTGCAAAGTACTTTAGTTACATATTTTAGACAAGCTCAAATATAAATTATTTTCAGTATTTAATAAATAGTTTAGTATTAGAAAATTTATTGAAAGCTATTCAAAACTTTATGAAATTAATTATTTTAAAGAAAACTTTATGAAAAGTAATTGCATTCATTGAAAGACTAATTTTTACTTAACAAATCTTATCAATTTCGAATATTTATATTTTAAGAAATGTTACTTTATCCTTATATTTAAGTAAAGCTTTAATTTTAAAAAATAATTTTCTACTTAACAAATTTAATGAATCTTAAATATTTACCTACTAAATATTTAAACTTATAAATATTTGGTTTATCTTTTCATTACTAACATATTTTACTAAATGTTTTTAAATTTTATATGGTTTTTTTCCAGTAAACTTTAATTATGAAAGAATTTCTGTAAATTATTTTACTTTAAGAAAATTTTATTTTTTAAAAGAATATATTACCTATCTTATTTACTTTTACTTAAATAAAAAATCATAATATTTTTCGAATAAGGCATAAATTTCTATTTCCTAAAGTAGATAAACTTGACTATTTTAATTTACTCAAAGTAGTATTTAAGTTTTCTTAGAAAGAAAAGTAATTCTTATTCTCCTTTCTCTTAAGGCAATATATTATTTTCATTTTTTCGCAAATATTAAATAAAAGTTGTGCAATAATAAAAAATATTTAATACCCATGAAAGAAATAATACATTACTCTAAGTACTAAAACATAATTCTGAATTTTATTTTGTAAACATCTTCCACAAGTTTACAAAAGAATACTGCATCAACTTCAAAAAATTGTTTACTTAATCTATAAATATGAATTAAGCACTTTGTATTATAACCATTTAAATATCCCATGACAACCCCTTAAAATTTCGCTTAATCATTCACAATGTATTGATAGCCTATTAATAATAAGGAGTTTTATCTTACAATGAAAAAATAGAGTTGTATCACATAAATTCTTTTATTGTTTCACGTTTAAATACTTACACAACATTTTTCTTCTAAACAATTGAAAATCGTAAAAGGCATGGAATATAATTTTGAAATCTTGCAAGTCGATAATAAACTCTCGTAAACAACTATTTATAGTACAAAAATAATTTAGGGTTCTTAAATCACAATGTTGTGAATGACATTTTATTTTGTATAATCATTTATTTTAATTTTTCATCTTTGTTGTTAAGAGAAGATTCCGATGTCAGTATATTTATAAAATCGTTTAACAAAAGTTTCTTGTTACTAGTAATCAATTGTTTTATTTCCATATAAAAAGCTCTAGGCATTCATAAACTAGTAATGAAGATTGCTAGTAACCTAGTATTACCTCTCACGCTTCAGCTGTACCAAAATAAAATTTAATTAGCTCTGTGATATATAAAATTCATTAAGTAATCAGTTTCTCTAAGTACATCATACAATTTATAAAACTGAAATTATCATATTCTCGGGAGATGTTTGTCTTAATAAACATTCTTCATAGTGTATAGTTCTACATGATATAGCAAAATGTAAGCTTTGTTTTAAAAGGGGCTAAAATTATGAGATAGTTTAATTTAATATTATATTCCTTCTAGTTAGTTATTATACAACTGTTACAGCATAAGTTTATTAGTAACTATATGTACACTACGAGGACTTAAGTCTTATGAAGTTAACTCCTTTGAAATTTTCGTTTACTTCACACGTTCTGCTACGATTTTTTATGTGGTCTCGATACAATTTTCAACAAGGGCTTCCTATACATTCCACCTCTTATTGCTTCAAGGTCAGTAGATTAAGGTAGTTTCTATTACGATATGAATTTTCTTCTTTCACTTCAGGGTAATCAGATATATGATCAAGCGTACGATTATTTTAGGGTGGAGAAATTCAACTAAGTCTAAACACTATTGGTATGATGAGTCAAGTAAAATAAATCGAAGAAAGTATGTTATTAGATCAACAAACCAGGGATTAGTGTGTGTAGCAGGGAACAGGAGGTGAAATTATAGATGAACGCGTGCTCGGTTTTCGTAATTTTTCTCTTAAAGTTAAGAAAATCTCCATACGTGCAAAATATGATTTCCTCCAGTGTTACAGCAGCTGAGTATGTTGAAAAACTTATTTCAATTTGCATTACAACATTTGCTTAGATCCACAGTCCTGGGTCGGATTTAATTTTGAAAGCAGTAATGCATCACAAGTAGTTTTAACTGGTTATCTTGAACTAAATTGGTTTACCTTTCAAGAAAAGAGGAAATTTGTACAGTTAGTCCTGAAAACGAATCAGCGTTTTAACGTCTAACGAGGAACACTTTCACTTTTACGTGAGTCGAAAGTAAATAGAAATAATATGTTTGTCAAGTTCAATTTTTCATCGAGAAAAGATCTGATTATGTATGTTTTAGATTAATCACTACTTTGTT